>JAPYYT010000110.1:0-100012 GCA_030522565.1 Ceratosolen corneri | reverse complement strand
TCACGAAGTATGAGACGTTCCAACAGAATAATTTTAAAATAAAAGTCGTGAAATAATCTCCGAATATTATTACAGGAGTCACATTTAAAAGTAAACAAAAATTAATATGTAGCGACTCATGATTCTGTCGGAATCGCGAACAGCATTAAATTGTTATATTCTATATATTTATACAATAGTTTATTTTTAGATAGCCTTGGATTTATATTATCAACGTTAGTTTTTTCGTGGTTTCGAAAAGACAAACAAAAATCACCTCAATTTGCAATTGATTTTCATCATTACAATAAGCAGCATAAAGGTAATGATATATTTAAATTTAAAATAACGCATTTATTACAAATAATATTTCCATTGAAACAGAAGATAAGTGTAATAGTTTTTATACTTAATTTTAGATTATCTAATAAGTACATATATTACTTGAATAAATATGAATCTAATGAATTATTGTCATGTTTCACAAAATGTTGATTGCCAAAAATAGCAATAAATAATCAAATTTTAAAATAAATATTTGTATAAATTAATATTAACTTTTAAAATATTGAATTTCTTATAATATGAATAAAATTGTTTTCTTTAAATAATATTTCTTATTTGAATAAGGAATATTGAACAAATTTAGAGGCAAATAGAGTATTAGATCAATGATATTTTATTTCAAAATATTATTTACTGGGCTTTATTTTATTATTATTTTATTTATTATTATTTATTTTATTTATTATTTTATATAATTTTATTATTATTACATCTGCGATTCATGCACAAAATCCATCCCGCATGCATAAATTAATTGATGGAATATCCAGGTAAATGTATACGTTGTTTAATAGTAATTAATTATGTTTAATTATTAATATATATATAATATTTCTACCTTTATTTATCTATGATATAAAATATATTTAAATATATAAATGATTTAAAGTATTATTTAAAAAGTTATTACAGTTTACAACGTATTTATGGAACTAGAACATTTTTTACAAATTCATGTAAAATTATATATATATTATATAATATATATTGTGTAAAATATTCTATTTTATAGTTATTAATTTTTGAAACTCCAATTGTTATTTATATACGTATAGATGTATTTATAAATACACATATGCATTTATGCGCGGATATATAACCATTTATATAACATTTCTGTATATTAACTATTGATTAGAGTCATACATGGTTCTATAAGGTGATAAATAATACACTTATAAAAGAAGAAGTACGGAAAGGTCACAAGGTATTAAAACCAAATGAATGTATTACAGTTTGTAAAAATTTTACATTAATTCAACAAAACATAATTAATGTTTTAAAGATTTTTGGGATATGATAATAATTCACGCAGCAAAAAATAAATTTGCTTTAAATAATAACGATTATCAGTTACATTAATGTAATGAAAAAACTTAGTTAACTGAAGTTAGTTTAAAAAAATTTTATAAAAATATTTAGACATAAGTTAAAATATATTAAAGAGCATCAGGATCATCTTATATTCGTTTTGTATATTTATAATTTAGGCGTTAAAATTGTTTTATAAAGCTGTATTCAAAACGATGTTTAAAAAAATATATAAATATTATATATAATAATATCGTACAATGTGCTTCAATTAATCTTGAATAAAATTGTATTGTTTATTAATTATTACAAGAAATAATTAATTTATAATTTGAAAATATTTAATGAATAATAACAACGATATTCAAACCATAAAATGTACCCGTGTAATAATTTAATAGGTGTATGTGATGTTAATTTTTTATTTGTACTCGGAAGTTTTAATTATATTTAGATGTATTATATAAATAAATAATTTAAAATATTTGCAAAGACTTATTGTCTATTTGAAGAAAGTATTAGAGTATGCAAATTTAGGAACAATGATACGCATGTGTAATATTTAAAAATAAAATAAAACAACTTGTTAAATTTATAAAAAAAATAAAAAATGTATTTTTGACATCAAATAAAATATATTACAAAAATTATTGTTGTAGTATAAATATTTCATCATTACCATTATAAATTAATTAAAGACCATTAATTATTTATATTGTCAACTATTATCAAGTATATACATATTGAATTTTATTCTACAATAGAATTAAATAATATAATAATTAATTAAACCTTATAATATCTAAATAAATTTTATATTTAAGTATATAAATGCATTCAATTATTCGTAAATAACTCAGAAAAATTATACTTTTTAATAAAATATGTTAATAATTTCTAAATAAATAATTGTTCAACAGTAATTTCAGTCTTTTATTTAAATTATATAACAATCACATTTTATAAATATTAACATATATAAATAATTTTAATTTCAATATGTTTTAATTAAAGCAGAATAATTTATTACAATTATTTATATATTGTCATTATATATATAGTCATTCTTTAAATTTTCATTCCTTAGAAATATGTGTTTGAAATTGTGTATGGTAATATTAATGATTTAATTATTTTACTTTATTGTTAAGTAAAAATAATTGAACATCTATTCATAGTTATCAGAATAAAATTTAACGTTTAAAATATTGTTTAAAATAAATTAACACAATTCTTACTATTGAAATTTTAGATATTTTATAATTTTATAAATTAAAATTATTATAATAATGTAAATAACAAAAATATTTAAGAATAAATAAAAAAATTTCTAAACTAGAAATATATATGGAAGAAAGATCGATTTTTACTGAATTTTGAATATTATTTAGAAATATATCATTGTTCGTGCCATTACATGTGTGCATTTATTAATTTTTTCTAAAGGTTATACGATAAATACATTTATTTGTATAAATTAATAACAAAAGCATTAGTGAGACAAATATACAAATATAATAAAAATATACATTATGTAACGTTTTACGTGACTTTATGTTTCTCAAAAGAGATAACTGTACATTTAAGAATCAAATAATTGTAAGTATGTAGAACAATATACATATATAAACCTATTCGTAATATTATATGGGTATTTTAATTTTAATTAGTTAATGTATTCTTATATTATTGTATTTTTTATATTTATTTTTTACCCTGATATTCACTTATTATTAATGATACTGCAAAAATTTTTTTTTCTTTTTTAGAATTTGTTACATAACTGTTCAAGTAAAGATTAATAATATAATTTTATATACATATTACTTTTATTATGATTCACATGAAAATTAATATTCGTTCTATCTATTAATGCAAACAGATACTCTTTTAATTGTTATTAAATATTAATTATTCAAGTCACTTTTAAATTTGAGACAAATCGTTATTTAATTTTGTTCAAATATTTTTACGTAATAATTCAGTTCAAAAATATTTTAATGTCTATCAAATGGTCTTAGTAAATTATTTATATATAAGAGATATTGATTTTGTAAACTAAACTTTTTAAGTTAGTATCCAGTCTAATTTAAATATTGTAAGTGATTAATTTTAAAAAGTTTTAAAGTTTTTAAAATTGAACTTTTTAAATGTATATATTTTAATTTTTGGGTATTTTTAAGTTGAATATTGTGTATACAATTTTCCTTCTATAGCAAAGCGCAAGAGGGCCGGGTTTATAAAGTATTATACAAAGCTACTTTTGCTTTCAAAAAATTGTTGTCATTGTTTGACGATATTCAGAATTTCTGATCACCGTGATATTATTAACTTTATATATAAGATCAATATGAGTAATCAGTAATGAGATAATTTATAAATGCAGGATTAACACACATACTTATAAACTATATATATATATATATATATATATATATACTTTATTTTACATTAAAACAAAAGATGTAACTTTTCTAATCATAATTGCAACAATTTATATAAATGCTGTAATATCGATAAATATCTTTAAGTAATTATAATATTAAATTATGGAATAAAATTTAGGAAGTATAAAATAATATTGAAAAATAATATTTATTAATAACAAAGTTAGTAAAATTCTCGTCAATATTAACACTAATAAATGGTCTAACTATTATGAAATAAAATCTGAACATTATAAATTCGAAGATAACAATAACATATTTTATAATGTATTCAATAAAACTTCGTATTATCCGTATATTTTGACATGTTTTCCTCAGTTGTCAAGCTATTCGCTATCCACATGTATCCACACGATATAAAATTCTACGCCATCTGGCTATGGAAATTGACGATTCTCACCCTGGACCTGTGTCCAATGATAAATTGCGAATCTATACGTGAGACTCATGTCAGCGAGGTTCTAGGATGATTTATCTCGGCCCCGTGCTCGACGAGAAACCGCACGGCTTCCCGATGATTGTGTTGAAGCGCCAGTTGTAGTGCTGTGCGTCCCGAGACGTCGCTTTGCGAGAGATCAGCACCAGCAAAATGATAGGACCGTAGTCGTTCCAGGTTGCCTGTTGCCGCAGCACAACACATCCGCTCGCCTATCAGGCGGCCCTGCTCATGCAGGTGGGCGCCGCACTGAATCAGCAATTTTATTACCTGCAATCAATTGGAACACGTAGAATTAGATGTGAAAATGTCTTTTCTTTAAGCAGAAGCACTAAATTTGAAAATATTTTAATTCCTAAGTGCCAAAAATCTTTATTCTGTAAATCACTTGCTTGATTGGAAAGTAAGAGTAAATTTATTTTAATTTAATTTAATATTATACCTCATGATGATTATATTCCATAGCATCTGTTAAGGGTGTTCGATTGAATCTGTCTTTAATATGTACATTCGCTCCCATTTTCAAAAGGTGACGAACTATCATAATATCGCCTTCGCAACAGGCGACATGCAGAGCTGTTCTACCATCGGCATTTGTTTGCGAAATGTCTGCACCCTAGTTATTTAACAAAAGACTAAGTATAGCAATAGGAAACATTCATTATGTGAAATATTTAAAATTGATTTCAATGTAAAAGCCTTTTCTATTTTTCACTTTGTTATACTTGCATTAAAAATATTAAGTAGAAACTTAGAAAAAATGTATAAACAGAAAAGTATACGTTATGGTATCGACAATTAAACAGTATTACGTATGTACTATATTATGGTCAATTAAATATTTATAATATTGCCTAATTAAATTAGATAAAAGCGATTTCTTTTAGATTGCATTTATTCAAATGAATTGCTTCATGGCATTTTATTAAAAACAATATATGTGTACATATATATATATAACTTACATATCTCCTAAGAGAATCTAACTTAGTTGTATCTTTGGCCAATACAGCAGCACTTAACATTGCAGGGAAAAAGATAGTACCAAGCTCCTTGAACTCTGTTGGTGAACTTATCCGTAATGATCTACCGATTGAATCAACTAGATCCCAATCTTGCATATTGTCCGATCTACCAGAGATCATTTCACCACGCAAATTTGTCTCCATCATTATACGTTTCGTTTTCGTATCCCATTCAGATTTAGATAATACATAAGCAAGCTTTGTGAGAGCTGCTTCTGGAGTCATATCGAATCCAGATATTACTCCTATTATATAAAGTATAGCAAATTATTATATTATTTTATTTATTTATACATATTTATTAATTACAAATAGAATTTATCACTAATTAATACCATTATGATTTAGTCATTCAATAATACAAACTGTAACCAACTGAAAATTACTGTTTTAAATAATTTCAGCTCAAATTTCATACAAGTATATGTAGAATTGTTAAAATCATAACTATTACACAAGTACTATGCATCCATATGTCCGTTATTGGTATCGTTATTTAAATTTTTTACAAACTTTTATTCTATTACAACAATGCCAGACGATCTAATAATGCAACGAGAGCTTGCGTTTCATTAGAAAAATCCGAAGTACTCGGTGACGATCGTCACACCAGATGACTGAAGTTACAATTCTTATAAACAGAAGTGTGTATTTATTATATATATATATATATATATATATATATATATATATCATTTATATCAAATATTGTTCACGGGTAAGCCGAAAGCTTATTAGTTTGTTGGATTTGCGTACACCAAGGATTACGTAAGGGAAATTGCATAAGTTTGTAGACTACGAAACTGAAATGTGAAACAGATTTTAATTGACGTTGTGCCGAGATTTTACTAATTCTGTACACAGTTAATATCACGAACAAAAATCCCGTTATTACATTTAGTATTCTTTATATTTGTAAAATGTACATATTACTCTAATTAAAATGTTGATTTGATTCATCTGTTGCTTTGTTGAAAATTATAATTTATTGAGCAAACAAATTTACTTCAAAACTTAATGCAATTTTTAAAAACATTTATAAAGGTAAACCGTTTACTTAAATTAGAATTACTTATTCCCAATTATTAAAATATTTATACGCTTATTTTATTAATAATTTATATACCAATTAATAATAAAATAATAAATAATTTGATTAATTATTCAGTTAGATTCTTTATTTTAAATTTAAATAACTTATTCTACAATAAATATCATGATAAATTATAATTCTCTTCTTCCCTTATCTATATTTTTATTCCAATTACAGATATATGATAATACGATAATGCTAATATACGATACATTATACATACGTATACAAAATTAAAATACATTTTTTTTTTAATATGTTTTCACAAGAAAATATCTTTATTTGAATTTAAATAAAAAAAAAGTATAATACTATATATAGAATTGAGTAAATATTTATTTAAGAATTGAAGATAAAAAATCTAATATTAATGATATAAATATTTCAATAAATCTGTAACATATATTTTATAATAATAATTTTAGGAGTGGAAAGAAATATTATCTATAGATGCAATGCAATTATTATTTAAGGGAATTCTTAGTATTACGATCTAATGATAGTTGAATACAATTGCAAATTATTCGAGTCACAAATTATTTTATGTATGAATTTTTAACATTTTCATTGTTATATTAAGAATTTCATACCAGCTTCAATGAGTATTTTTCCAGCTTCATACATAGATGATACACTGCCTTCTGGACACTGACTGATATTAACAATAATAATACCGCGATCAGCTGCTGCTTTAAATTCAGTTAATATATCTTCTCGATTCGATGGCACATTTCCTGCACCATACGTTTGTAAAACTATACCTTCAATAGGTTGGCAAAGAAAAGTTCTGACTAATTCAGCAGTTATACTGGGAAATAGACGTAAAAGGCCAACTTTTTCATTCAATGTTGTATGCACGTGAAACTTTTCCAAAGTACACATTCGAAATATGGATCGATAATCAACTAAAAATATATTTAAATATAGGGATAAAAAGATCGTTGTAGTTTAATTAAAATTATTAATTTAATAGCAAATAATATTGTATTAATAGGCAAAAAGACCATCTATTTCGATGCCTGCAACAGCAAGTGGTGCAGTATTAGGTGATTGAAAAGCTTCAAATGCATTAACAGATGATTTTATTGTACGATTTCCTCGCATGAGACGAGTTCCGAAAAAAACACATACTTCAGGAATGTTATAATTAACAGCGATTACTAATGAAGTTAAAAAATTATCAAGTCCATCGCTTCTGGTATCGAATAAGGGTATTTGTGATCCTGTTAATATTACAATTTTTCCAAGGGCTTCAAGCATAAATGATAATGCTGAAGCGGTATAACTTAACGTATCGGTACCGTGTAAAACTACAAAACCATCAAAACGTTCATAAGATTCCTGAATAATTTAAAATTATTATTAGCTATTTATCAAACATTATTTTTAATGTTAATACAATTTATAAATATTACTTTAATGTCACGTGCAATTCGAATCCAGTCATCCATCCGCATATTACTTGAATCACAAAGAGGTGAGTATTCCAAAACATTATAAATTATTCTTCTATTCATTACATCAGTCATTCTATGAAATGAATATTAATATTAAATTGTTTTGTATATTTTTTGTTATTTAAAAAGATAGAAATATATCATTTCATTGATTCTTGAATTTATAATTTATCAATACTGTAAATGTGCATCAATGCATACTTATAATAATGAAATCTTTAATGTCAACAAATTTATTATTACTAAATTTATTGCACGCAATCACTTTTATTATTATATGCATATAATTTTCATTTTAAATAAATGTTTTTTTTTTAATTTGTCTTTTACAAAATATATATTAGGGAAATAATTTATTTGTGTGGGTTATATATTTTGAAATTAATATTATTATATTTTTTTTAATTGGTATTATAATTAATATTATTCAATAAAATTACAAATTTCCATAAAAACATATAATAACCATAATATTTGCAAATAAAAATATATCAATATTCAAATATACAGAAATTAATGATTAAATTAAAAAAGTTTAAAAAATAATAAATATAGTTATAAATTAGTTTCTATTTAATTTTAGACTGTAAAATTTAGACTTTAATAAATTATTTTACTTGCAATAATCTAAAATACACAATTGTTTAATTTCACTTTACTAATTTTAAATCTGGAAAATTATGTTTAAGTAAATTTTTATGAAAAATGTTTGTTCAAATTATAATTGTCGTTTTTAAAATTGTTTATTATTTATAGGTTTTTGGAAATATCTAATTTATATTAAAAATAACCATTTACAGTACAAGCATTTAAAAAGATTAATAAATATTATCTATAATTCAATAACAAAAATAACAATTCATTTTATAATTCCTTAAATTTTAATTTAAACAGTATATAACATAATTTTCTTTGAAAACGTAATTTAAGTTTAATGATAGTAAGATACACATACGGTAATACTAGAGGACCCATTGGTCCAAATCTTTCATCAGCATATTCTTTATCATGCAAATTAGGATATCTTCTCAAGTTTTTAATAAAAGCATTGGATACAGGTGCAAGAGCTAAATAAAAATAAATTAAAAAATATTTTCAGATTATAACAATACAAGTTATTACAATAATTTAGAAGTGTAGTTACCACCATGTTTATTTCTAATCATTCCAATAGTTCCTCCAGTATATAATACAAGTACTCTACCTTCGGGTTTACTTTGTTGTGGAAATGCTCCATAGGATGCAATTCGTCGTATTTGACTCTCATCTTTTTCTACTTTCTGTAAATAATCTTTATAATTCTTTTTATTATTATTTTCTAAACTTGAAATAAAAAATGAATGTCCACTACTTGAATTATCTGAAGAATCGATTTCACTCATGATAGTTTCTTATCTACAAGTATAAAGTATTATAAATTTTATGAGTAGTAAATTTATTCATATTTAATTATTTAATAAAATAAGAACTACTATTAGAAATAATAAACTAGAAAATACTTTTTTAAAAATAAATATTTTATATTATTTTTTATCTTGCAATATATTAAACAGAATGATTTTACTTAACATTATAAAAAATAAAATAAATACATTATTAAAAATATTAATATATATAAATAAATAGTAAAGTTAAATAAGAAGATATTTTATTACTTTATTAATGAAGTACTGCATTAATAAATATTAATCAAAGATAGTTGAATGATAAGGAATTTATTATTAATAATGATATAATTGTATATAAATTAAAATTTGTATATAACATCTACTAAAAAATTCAAATCCAAATTAAATTATTGTATAATTTAAGTACTCATGTTATCTCCCAATGTTCTTTATACTGATAAAATAATAAAGTTATTTATCAAGTTTAGTGCTTAGCACGTTAAATATGGATCAATTAATTTGTATATCTTTTATTCATATCTTTTGATGACTGGCATTGACAATTTTTCGATACTTGACCACATGACCTATGTCATTTTTAAAAAACTTTTTATATTTGAAGTTTTTGAAGCGTATAAAGATAACCTACTGAATATTTTTAGTTCGATTCATAAATACACGTGTCACATCATTTGAATATAATTTGACACCAGCTAGAAGCCATATGTCAAGTCCACACAAGTCATCAATCCTTTCATTCTTGTAGTCGACAAACAGTGTAGACTCGAAAGAACGTCGATCAAGACTCCAAAGAACCCCGCACTTTTGAGTTCTAGACAACTTGACGATGTCAGGACAATAATGTTACGGTTTCTAATTATAAAAAAATTTAAAGCACATATTGAAAAATGTGAATGGCAATCGCTGTTGAACTGTGAACTTCTAGCGCTTTTATTTACTTCTTATGACAGTTAATTAGCTTATTAATTATAAGGAAATTAATACAAATTTTGTCTAGGAAATTGAAGTTTAAATGTTTACAAGATCTAAAAACAAAATTTCTCACTCATAAATATGACTAACATTCATTATTTTGAAATCACTACAAATTTAAACTCAATTGATATTATTACATTAATAATTAGTACAGTTACAAATATTCATGTAATATGTAAAATAATCTTGCTTTTTAATTGTTTATAAAATATTTAAATGCACAATAAATTAATATATAAAGATATTAAATAATTATTTAATTAGCTGTAAAATACCAATGTAAAAAATTATATCTTAGAAATTAAAAAAATATAATATTTTAGTTACTACGTTTTTTAAAATGCATTTAATTGCAAAATACTAATTTAAATAAAATACATAAAAAAATATTGTATAATTACTATAAAATTATATTTCGTGAACTATGTTGTTGAGTCCTAATTTAAATTTTGTACAACTCATAAAAAATTTAGATATAACTAATAATGACAAAACTGTTTGTATGATTTGCAATTCATGAAATAATCCTCTTTAAATTAGTTTATAATTGTAAAAGTAAAATTTTTTTTAAACATCAAATAATTATACATTTATAATTGATACAAGTTTATAATTGTAAAATTTTTTTTAAACATCAAATAATTATACATTTATTCTCAAATAACATTCGAAAGCTTGGTCATTTAAGAACAATTTTAAAGTAATTCATTAGGTTAGTTTCTTTTGTCTTGACAAAGAGAGCAACCGTTTGATTTAAGGTTAATAATTATAATGAAATATTTAAATTAAATGTTGACGGAAGTATTTGTTTGAATGGCTGAAGTTCATGGCACAATTCACAGTTTCAAGTTTTCATTTCAATAAAAATTTACAAGAAAATTATCAGCTAAATAAGTAATTTATACAAACTTTGAAATTGGAGCAGTGAAACTTATAAAATCTAAATTAGAAAATTAATATTTCTTTAAATTTGTCATTTTATAGTCTTTTTTTTTTAATATTTTAACTATTCACATATGGCTCACTATGGCTTACTTTTTTACGTACAATATTTGAATTATCGCGAATTAATAACTCGATATACAAATATTAATTTTTTTGCTATTGATTATTTTAAAAAAATTAATGCAATCTATGTAAAGTACCTAAATATGTTTTTTTCATCCTTAAATATCTATCAATGTAATATAATAAATATAATTTTAGAAAAGAAAAAGAATAAGAGTAAATGTAGACATGTGCGCGCGCATACAAAGAGCATTTGCATGGGCATATTTGCATAATATATTGTAGCCCTGTTTCAATTATTGAGTACAAATACACAAATGTGCAAATGGAGAGAGAAGAGCAACGTTGCCGAGATAACAATGGTCTTTCTCCCGCTAAAAAGTAGCACACGTACGCCATATAATAAATTCAAAAGGAAAGTGTAAGCTCCTTTTTTAGGCAGTGTAAATTAAACATAGCAAATGTATTTTTTTCATACTGAATTCAAATTTGGAGAAAAAAGATAAACATGAGCGAAATGAAAAGTTCCCGGACTATACGTAATTTATAAAAACTACACCACTTGGATTTTATTTTGGCATACAGTAAATATTCAGAAGTCTCGTAACACTTGGAGGAGAAACGGAGTCAGTCAACTGGTGAAATAAAAACGAAGCAATACGAGGAAGAAAAAAGCAGAGAGAAAGTCCAGCACATTTACCTTTCTTGAAGTGTACATACGTAAATGCGGCAACAGTGCCCGTTCTTTCCCCTCGCATGAGCAGGTTTGCTCGTGCTATAGGTCGTTCTGACAAGTAACATCTCCGATTTCTTTCTTTCTCTCTCTCTCTCTCTCTCTCTCTCTCTCTCTCTCTCTCTCTCTTTCTCATTCTCTGACTTCGTACATTGTGCGCGCGCATTCGCCCGTTCCATCTTGTCAATGTCATTTCATCTCACTCTTGCTTGCTCGCTTACTCGTTTACCCTCCTCCCCTCTACGGCCTAACGTGATCCGTCAATCTATCCTTTCCTTCTACTCTCTTCGTCGCACTTGTGCACACGATGTTTGCAGAGTGGGAAATATATCAGAAATGGGCCGCATTTGTTACGCACCAGCGTAACACGCAACGGTGGAAAGAACTGGGTGGAAAAAGACGGAATGAGATATAGCGTTTTAGCTTTTATGTGTGTATAGGAGGGGGTTGGGAACTAACGAATGAAATAAGCGAGTGGAAAGGAGACAAGAAGCGCACAACGGAAGGAGAAAGAGACGGCTAAAGTGACTGAGTAGACGGGGAAGAGTGAGAAAGCTAGGGCAGCAAGCACTAAACACTATACAGTGTACTACAGTTGATCGTGTGTCTGTTGCAGGAGTATGAATGTGGGCAGTACGACTTGGCGGCGCAGCGACTGTTGAAGAGGTGGACGTATGTCGCCGCCGTTGCTTTTCTGCGTGTGAAAAAAAGTGAGTGAGTGAGTGAGCACGCAATGCGAGTGGCCGAACGGTGAACGTCACGAGAAGTTTGTACAATTTTTGACCTGATATTTGAAGCTGAGTTTGCGTGGAAGGGAAAGAGAAAAAAGAGCAACTCGCTGCCTCCAAGAGACGACGTGCGCAACGATACTTTAATTGAGGGGAAGAGATAACGCGTGCGAACTCGAGCAACTAGGAGCTCGGAGATTTTATATTACGGCGTTTCATGTGTCGCACACTGCTCAAGGGTGTTGTAGCGATAGCAATAGCAGCATCAGCAACAGCAACAGCAACACCAGCATTAGCACATTATGAAGACGGTCGTTGAGCGCTAGGAAGATGTTGGTAAGCAAAAGAGAAATACGCTCGTGGCCGCTGCTGCAACCGCTGGTCGTCCTGATGCTCCTCTTCCTCTTCCGTAGTTGAAACGTACGTGAGAGGGAGGAGAGAAGAAGGTTGTGTATATATGTGAGAACATCCCAGACTCGTCGGAGAGAGTTTACCTACCCTTTTCATAGCCGTGACGATGTTGTCCACGTAGCGCCCAAGACTCCCCAAAAGTTTTATTTTTTGCACTCGCACGCCTCGGACTTTAGTTGTTGCTGTTGATACCTCGCACGCCAAGGCCTCTCTTTCGATCCCCTGAGATCCTGAAAATCCGCATTGTCTAGCTGGAATTTGGCATCCAGCAGTGGCCTCTCATTGAAAGGATTTGCAATTGAGGAGTCATGTCTTGTAATGTTTTGCAGGGGGACGATCCACCTTATTTGTCGGTGGGCACTGAAGTTAGTGCCAAGTATAAGGGCGCCTTCTGTGAGGCAAAGATTAGAAAGGTCGTGCGCAGCGTCAAGTGTAGAGTAACTTATAAGCAAGGCTTGGGTACAGCCACTGTCACTGATGAGCAGATCAAAGGAACTTTGAGAGTTGGTGCTACCGTTGATGCTAGACACAACGATAGGAAGGAATTTGTTGAGGCCACTATTACAAAGATTCAAGACTGTAGTCAGTATACTGTTGTATTTGATGATGGAGATATTACAACATTGAGAAGAACAGCCTTGTGTCTCAAAAGTGGAAGACACTTTGCGGAAAGTGAAACATTGGATCAGCTGCCACTTACACATCCAGAACATTTTGGAAATCCTGTTATTGGTGGAAGACGAGGACGAAGATCCAGACAAACTCAGTAAGTGCAAAAATTTATTATGTATCATTTATCCTTTATTCTTTAAAATTAACAATTAACTTTAATCAAAATGCAATATGAAATATAGCTTTAACTTAATTTTATTATGTTACTTGTTATAAATTCATAATTTAAATAATGTATTAGTTTTACTTTATTATTTAAAGTTAGACATTTGTTAAAAGTATTAACCCATGCAAACAAGTATTACAAATAAAATTATTTAAATGAAAGAATTCTCATATTTATATAAATTTATACTGCCTTTTTCCAGAGATGACAGTAGTGATGATGAAGAAGATCCTCCAAGAGGTAGCAATGATTCAGGATCTGGATCTGGAGGAAAAGAAGGACCAGAGACAGAACCAGAAATTGGCAGGGTGGTATGTGTGGAACTTGGAGATAAAAAGAAAAAAGATAACTGGTTCCCCGGATTAGTTGTTGCTCCAACTGCTCAAGACACTGTTAGAATTAGAGTTCGTGATGATTACCTTGTGAGATCATTTAAAGATGCTAGATAGTAAGTTCATATTTTATTTTATTAAAACTAATTAATAAATATTTTATCAGTCAATTATGTTTCCAAGCTACTTTTATATTAACTTACTTTAAATGCATTGCATTCTGTAAATTTTTTATTACAAAAGCATTGATTTATTCTTGTAAACATAGAATAATCATCTTGATTTTTTAAATTATTATATAACTATTATAATTATATTTTGAATGTAACAATGAAAAACTCTATATATATATTTTATTAATATTTTACATTTACATTTTTAATTTATAAATATCTTTTAGTAAAAATTCTGTAAATTATATAAAAATATAGACACTTTAATGTAAATTTTCATATTCCTTACTGTTAAAATTCAAAATATTCATAAATCTTATAAGGGATATTTTGTTTAAGTAAAATCAAACTTCTGAAAATCTTTTTAAATAATTTATTTTTATTATAATTTTTTAGTTATACAGTGCCAAAAAAAGAAGCCACAGAATTTACCAAAGAATTGGTCAATAAAGTGGAAAATAGTGCTTTAAAAGTAGCTGTGGAAAAGGCTTTATTATTTTTAGAGAAAAATGATTTACCTCCTCATTGGGATCGAGATTCGTTATTTGGAAATTCAGTATCAAGTGGAAACAGTGACTCAGATGGAGAACTTGACACAGATGTAAGTTTTTATATTTCATATTTTTTATTTACAAGATTACAAATCTTTCGATTTTCTTTCCTCTATTAAAGTTGCAATACAGTACTCTTAATGTAGATATAATTAAGTTTGACATATCTTCATTATTTCAAAGTGAATTTTAAAATTGAAATGGTTTGCTCACAATGATAATATTGAATCTATATAACTAAAAATATAAATTACTTTAATTATTAATTATTGAAACTTGAAATATATATGTATATTAAATTTCTGAATAATATTATTAAGAAAATCACAATGTATTTATTATAATACATTATACTATGTAGAGTTGTTTTTAAAAAACATTTCAGAGCTCAGATGATGAACCTCGAGAGGAGAAAGATCATTTTGTCGCACAGTTATATAAATTTATGGATGATCGTGGCACACCCATTAATAATTGTCCCATGATCGGCAATGAAGACATTGATTTGTACAGGTTGTTTCGTGCTGTATATAAACTCGGTGGTTACAATCGTGTAACCAATCAGAACCAATGGAAATTGATAACACGGCGTCTTAATTTCTCAATGCATAATAGCTCATCCACCCACAATTTAGTGAAACAAGCATATAAAAAATTCCTTCATTCCTTTGAAGACTTTTATAGGAAGTTGGGTTGTACAATGGTGAATCATCCAAGAGGCAGTATAAGAAAACAACGCCCAGGTCGCAGTTTGATCCGCGATAAAGACCGAAATACTCCAGTGCCAACTCAAGAAAAAGCAATTGTAAAAACAGAAAAGGAGGAAGAGGAAAAAGAAAAGAAGAGTACTGGAGTGGCTGATGAAGAAATTAAGAAGGAGAAACGAGATATTAAAAAGGAACCAGTGCCTAAAGAGGAAGAACAAGCAGTACAAGTAAGCTTCTAACATTTATTGTATTATATTTTTTTATATAATTTTCATATTATTATCATAGATTACTTATAAATTTATATTTCATTTTTACTTTATATTAGATTAATTTATTCAAAATTATATTTTATAACAGTAATAAAATAAAAATAAATTAAAATAAGTTTAATTTAATTTATTTAAAATGTAGGTAAGAAATTTAAAGGGGTTTATTAAAATATTATCCTTATATTTCTAATATACAGAAAAAATTTAAGTAAATCAATCACACAAACAATATTTTAAAGTAGTATTATGTTCAAAATATCAGTTATTGTTTTAATTAATTTAAACTGTTTCTTTTTATTAATGTAATAATTAATATATTATTATTTTTCTAATTGTTAACTATTGTTAATGTTGTTTATCTTGTCTTTGGGGAAAAAATTATAATGAATAATAGATTAAAAATATCAATGAAATACGTAAATTGATAAATATACAAATTAATTAAATTAAATGGTAAAAATGATCACAATACATAATATAAAGATTTTTTCAAAATATATTTATTTAAAATTTGCAATGTATTTATATAGTATTTCAAAACGTTTTAGTTTATAATTTAAAAATTATTTCTATTGTATATAGTGTAAGAATATTAATTTATTTCATTTTTGGAATAGTACTACATTAATTCTTGGTATTTGTATGTTTAGGTAAAAGCAAAACGGAAAGAGGAGCCAGCAGAAGAGAGTGCCAGTGGCCAAGATAGTGATGTTAACATCGAAGGTGAAGAGTCTTCAAGTAGCGAAAAATCTCAGAAAAGTATGACAAGATTGACCCCGTCAAGTGGCATTGGAAATAAATCTAAAGCTGCATCTATGACTAACATCTCTGCTAAGAATAAGGAAGAAACATCAAAGAAAAAAGCTGTCCCAGAGAAGAAGAAAACTGAGACGAAAAAGCAAGAAAAGAAGGAAAATGAGAAGATCAAAGAGGAGGACAGTACAAAGACGAGATCAAAGTCCAAGGAAGATATAATGAAAGTAAATAAATCGAACCCTTCATTAGAGACTCGGGAGATAAGAACACCCTCAAGAGAGTCTGACAAAAAAGTTTTCACAAAGCAAAGGAGAATGACAGATGAAGAACTGAAAAAGCGAGGGAGAAAGAAGAAGGAGGTAGATGGTGAAAAGGTACGGGTATTCGAGGAGCGATCGGTTGAGTATGCACCTAGTTATAAAGGACCTGTTGAAATTGGCGACAGGCTTAAAGTATATTATGGACCGACCCACGAATCTAAAGTTACTTATGAAGCTAAGGTTATTGATATGGAGAAAGATGGTACGGAAGCTGTATACTTGGTTCACTACACTGGGTGGAACACCAGGTACGTATTTCAATAATGATTTATACATTCCATTATAGGGATTCTAAGATTTGCAAATTACTTTGTATAACAGGCAGTCTTTATTACATGTAAAAAAATTTTTGTTTATTTTTATCTATAATAATTTACAAATAAATAATACAAATAAATATAAATTATTTTCAATTATTTCACATATTAGAATTCTGATTGTAAATTACTCTCTGTAGTTAATACTTTAATATAATTTAGTTATTGAATTATATTGCGTTATTTAAACAATAATCTGTAAATTATTAGGATACAGAATGTTACTTACGCTCGTTTATTTTTCAGATACGACGAATGGATAAAGGGTTCTCGGATTGCTCAAAACTTCACCCAAGCTCAAGGTCGAGTAAAGCGTACGAAGGCAACTCCTCGTCCGCAAACTCCAAGCACAAGCTCTATCACGATAACCAAGTCCTCGAAAACAGCGACGGCGCCGAACGCGGGTACCGGGGCGGCTTCATCCGCAGTTGCCCAGAATCGTCGTCGAGCACATAGTGTCGCACCTGCAGGTGGAACTAGCTCTGCCCAATCGAACAAAGAATTGCGCAAAGAGGATCGCGAGGGCACACCGGTAATCCGTTCGACAACACCCTCACCTCTCACCTCCTGCATCCTACGTACAAAAAGCCCTGCGATGACTACAAGTAATAGGACAACGCGATTGACGCGAAACACCGACACGACCTCGACGAACGAACTGCCGAGGCGCACACGACGGACCTCTGGTCACGTCGATGCGACTGTTGTCGAGGGGTCAGAAAGCGAGGACACGGACACGCTTGAGTCGGATGTGAGTGCGGAACCGGAGGCGACTCAAGCACCCTTGAGGTCGCGAATGAAAGGCGTGCAGGAGAGAAACCGACGGGAAGCACGACGTCGAGCTGAAAGCCGCATGAAAATTGACGAGACAAGCGACGCCGAGGCAGAAAAAGATACAGAGGAGCCGCGAAGAGGCAGAAGGTTGAGAAAGACCATCGGAAAGATGCAAGAGGTCAAATACGAGCCGGAAAGCGATGAAGAACAGCCTAAGGGTAGGGATTTTGATCTTAATCAAATTAGGTCGGAACTTAAAGGTTTCGATAAGGCTGTCAAATTGGAGATCACGAGTATTGGACCGGATCCAGAAGAGGAGGAACGACCGATTGTACCTGTCAAACAGGAAAAGCTTGAGACGGATAATCTCGCGGACAAAAAGGTGATATTTAGAACTTCGTTATTAACTTTTATCCATTTAAAATTATTTTTTTAATTCAAAGTTTTTACTTTGCCTTTATCTACTTACTTTCATACCGTAAATATATAAACGTATATATTTTAAAATAGGTTTAATCTTTGAAACATCAATCATATAAATATAATTGATAAATCTCCAAATATTAAATTGAAAATGCTTTTGAGTCTAAATTTTATAACAATAAAAAGAATAATTCTTTTAGAAGAAAAATTAAAATAATTTTTGTATTCTATGTATTTGTGAAGTTTAATATTATTGCCATATAAAATATTAATATATAAAAGTTTTATATCACTGTATTAAATTATCATTATTGCAAGGTAATCATTTTCATATATTTATTTTTTTACTATTTTAATAGTGAATATTGAGAATTTTTTATTTTAATTAATTATAATTGTAATTTTACAAAGCTATTAAATAAAAAAATATTGAAGATATTAAAGTATTACACATTCAAAATATATTCTATAATATATCCAAAGAAAATAACTTTAAATAGAACATTGCATCAAATAAACATTTGTAATGTGAAGCATATTTTATTACTCATACATTCTTTCTATTATAAATATTTTATTTATTTATCCTATTATATGGATTTATCATTGTAAAGGCTTTATTATTAAATTTCAATTAGACTTCATTCTTTACTTATCTTTATAAAAGATTTCAGTAAAAACAAACCTTTGATTCTTATAGATAATTTTGGAACCTGAAAAAAAGCGTGAAATTCCAAAGGTCGAATCACAAAATAATACTTTTATAAAAGGAGAATCCACTAAAGTTGAAACAACTCAATCAGAAAATACCGAGGATATTTACGAATTTAAAGAACCTGAACCGTTCGAATTTGAGGTGCGCAATAAGCGAGATTCAGGAGGTACTACTAGTAGTAGCATTGACAAAGATAAAGATAAGGATAAAGATAAGGATAAGGTAAAGAAACGTGTGTTTGAAGAAGAATTGAAGAGTCCAAAGAAGCGTCAAAAAACATTCAGTACTACAATCACTTCAGCGAAGACAGAATTAAAATCAGATAGTAGCCCAACGGAAAACACAGATATAAAGAAAAAGCCTCGCAAAATATTCAAGAAGAATGAGGAAACGGAAGAAGCTGATATAGAAAGCGAAGATACTTCGCCTGCAACTAAGGAACTTTCCAAGTTCTTTCCGACAAATTACAGTGGAGTAGTAGTTTTCAAGCGAAAGGGTGCCTTTACTAATGCTGTGCGAAATGTTGACGATTCCTTTACTGACGACACCGTTCCTACTGATAATTTGACTGAAGACAAGGATAAATTGAAAAAAATTATTATAGTAGAAGAAGAGAACAACAAAAGTCCAAAGAAAAGGCAGCCAAAGACTTTCACTTGCGCCGGTGCAACTAAGACTAGTGAACCGAAAATTGAATCCTCTACTTTTGAGAACTTTGACGGGAAAAAGAAATTACGTAAAATATTCAACAAGAGAACGGAAGAAATGGAAAATAACGAAGATGGTGAAGACTGCAACAAGGAACTCACCAAATTTTTTCCAAATTTCGTGGCTACGAGAGTTTCACCGCGAAAAGACACTTATGCAAACAAAATGGCAATAGAAATTGATGGTACTGACGACAATACATTCGGCGATAATAACGAAAAAACTAAGAAAATCACGGATGAGGATGTAGTGAAAAATCAGAAAAAGAGACAAAAGCTTTTCGGAGCTAATGCTACCGATGCTATCGATACAAAGAAAAAAATCATACGTAGAATGGTGAGTAAGAAGACCGACGAGATTGAAGATACGGATGAAACTGAAAGCGATGAGATTGAAGAGTCGACGACAATGCGGGAGCATCCCAAATATTTATCCCACTATTCTGGTCCGAAGACGAAAGCGACAGTCGCCAATGTCAATGACACCACAAGTCCACAAGATCGCCTTAATATAACAAAAACAGAGATTCAAGTAGGTGAACCTTCCAAATTATTTGCGATCTCTGGTAATGTATCGTTGAATAGCGATAAGGACGAGACGAAATTTAAACCGGGTGAAGTAATTGCGATCTTACCATTATCATCACTCGATACCAAACAAGGTTCAGCTGGTGCTGATAAGAAGTCTCTGCCAGGCAAAAGTGATATAAAGCAGGAACTGAAACCACTGGATTTCATGCCTATTGTTACCCATGCATTATCCGTTCCAGCTCCAATTAATGCTAGACTACCAGCTACAGCGAGCATCGAAGAAAAACTTTCGGCTGCTGCGGTATTTCGCAGCAAGCTCAAAGATATAAAAAAGGATGATGATTTGGAAACAACATTGAGGAAAACCGTTAAAGATAATATAAAAAAGTCGGAAGCTGCATTCATAAAGAAGACAAAGGATGATACCAAAATTAAGCTTGAACCTGATAAGAAGAAACAACAATCCGTGGACCAAAATGTTATTAAGAAAGATCCGTTGCAGGAGATGGAATTGCGCAAAGATCCGTTACTGGAGGTTATGAAGAAAAAAGAAGAAGAGTTTAAAGCTTCTGTGAATGCCACGATCGCAACGAACATAGCTACTGTAAGTAAGACGTATGGTGGACAAAAAAAGGAAATCGTGACGAAGATCGAGGAAACTTGGAAAAAAGCAGCAGCCGCTGCAGTAGCAGCGAATACAGTAACAACCTGTGCTAGTGTAGAAGAACTCGTGTGTGAATTTGCGCCCGCTGAAACTAACAAGGACTATGTTATAGTGCATAAGGAAACAATTGTCAATAAGATTAAATCAAGTATTGATCGAGACTCGATCGACTCAACCGACAGTAGCGATTCGGAAAGGCGACTCACTATCATCGACAGCGAAGACTTCCCAGATGACAAATGTAACGAGTCCAGTTCTGATCTGAAGATTAAGACAGTATCGTCAGTGAGCACCGCTCCGTTTAATTGCATAACGCAGCAAGAGTACGCAAATGATCTGAATCAACAGATTGGCGTCATCGGTGTTGTCGGAGCCCTGATGCAGACCAAAAACGTAAAAATGGAAGAAGACGGGGAAAACTTGAACTCGCTCTTATGTGAAGAGGAAATACCTGGTTCGCCAACTCCCGGCTCCGACCCTATAGAGCAAGAGCATAGGACTGTTAGCACGCAAAATCTTATTAAGACGGATATCGGTAAGTTAATATAACGTCAAATTATTCTTTTAGGAATGCAATTGAAGATGAATATTATTAGCTGCATATAAACCTTAAATTTTTATTTTTTCGTTTAAACAAAAAATGTAAAAAATTAGATATTTTTATTTTTTAAAAACAATTAATGTATTATTATAAATACATTTTATATCTAGTATTCATATAAATATTTTATAAATTAATACAACCATTAACATTATTTTCAATCGGTATAAGAAATTTTAGTTAAATTAATTTTACAACCTGAAAAATAAGATTTAATTATTTAAAGAACCAAATTTGTTTAATGAAATGCAGACGAATGCAATTGAAAAATATGTAGACGTACAAGTCATTAGTTATGCACTTTTTTCAATACACAATATTAATTAAAAAGTTTTATATAACAATTTTTTTTCTAATTTTTAAGTAAACTAAAAATATTTGTTAATTTACTAGATTAAGAAATAAATAATAGTAGTGCAGAAATAGTTGTTAAGATATTGCAACGATTCTAAAACATAAAACGAATCAAATTAATAAGCAATATGAGTATATTTCCAAATTTCAATCTTAACAATAATTAATTCTAATTTTGAACATTATGTAGTGTGAAATCTTACTATTAAAGTTGTAAACGAAGAAATGATAAAAATTTTAATGTTCCGATTTGATGGACAGGGAGTAAAGTTGCCGTTGCATTTGTTGCCGCACAAATGCCACTGAGTACTATAGCATCGTCGACTCAATTAGCAAATTGTGCCATGATAGCAACGATGAGCGGTGGTGTTCCAATACCTCAGAGCACTAATAGCCTTGTCACTGTTTCAATGACTGTTCAACATGCCAATGTTCAACCAGTGCGACAGCCACAACCTCAAGTGCAACCACAATCGCAACAACTGCATCAGCAACATCAGCAGCAACAACAGCAACAGCAACAAGTGTCTCAAATGCAACCACAGATTCAGTCGCTATCGCAGATTCAGCATCAACAGCAACTGCATCATCCACAACAACAGCAATTACATCATCATCAACAACAACACCAGCAGCAACAAATACTACATCATCATCAACAACATCTGCATCAGCATCAACGGCACGAACAGCATGAACAGGCAGTGGCCGTCGTGGCTGCGGCAGCAGCGATACCAGTAGTACCAGCGTTGCACCGTAGAGAGAGTAATGAGGCTGCGCCAGTAATGGACAATACCCCGCCGACAACACCTGACTCCAGCATATCCAACATTTCTGGCTCGCCGAGAGACGAGAGGACGGGAGGCCTGACACCTTCCTCTTCTGAGGACAATAATTCTAAAATGAACCGCGATAGCTCCGAAGCTGAAAATGACAGTGGTGGTAAGGGGCCAGGTTTTAGTGAAGACGACGGCTTGGCTGTCGTCAACTCAGAGCACGGAGTTAATGGCGGCGGTGCCAGTGTATCAACTTCCACCTCTGCTTCCATTGCCTGCGATAGGATATCCAAAATTCCAGCTAAACGCTCTCTCGTTGAAATCGAGGGTGCCTCTCCAAAAAAGCGTAAAAAGCGAAAGGAACCGGAGAGCAGTTCAATGAGCAATCAGAATAGCTCTTCTGGAAAGAAGTCGCCGAGACAGAGCACCCGCAATGCTAGACATGGCACCGGTAGCGACAGCGACGATACCAGCGAGGGTTCGAACCTCTGTGGGAACAATCCCACATTGCAGACAAGTATCGCGACAGCGCCCGGAGTTGGGACTGCAACCGGGACTAATAATTCCCTCCCTGGCATCAACAACCCCGGCAATACAGATCTTGGGATTTTCGCAGCGGGCTCGCCTAGGCCAACCAAATACAACTTCCTCATTGAATTAGGTAAGATGCTCTTTGCTAGGTGTTGCTTAGGTGCATGAGATCGGGACACTACTTTTCCAATTAACATACGAATACTTTGTCTTATTTTTAATGAGTGGGTTTCGTATTTTTCTACTTTAATGAATTTGTAAAAATATATGCCGAGGTTCGAAGCACTTTGAAATTTTATTTGGCATCTGGCAAGTTAAATACACATGCACGCATAATGCATAATTTTTTCGTTCCCTTAAATTATTTAATACTTTTTGACATATATGCCTAATATCCTTACCTCATAGTTTCACAACCTTTACTACGTGGATCTATAGAATAAATTATTTTTAATTAATTTTGAATAATTTTTTATCGTTTTATTAATTCAACATTTTACGTATGAGTATGGTGCGGTTGAACATTCACAAGATTACTTTAATGTCGTTACATAATGTAAGCTTGTATTTATTTGTATTGTAGATCCTGATTTAGACGGAAGTCAAAGGATAGCAGCCTTACAACAGAAACTTACGGAACTACGTAATACTTATAATTCTGTAAAAGTAGAACTTGCTGGTATTGAAAGGCGTAGGAAAAAGTTAAAAAGAAGAGAGCGAGAAGGTAGATAACATTTTTCTTATCAATATTGTAATGCACTTTAATAAAAATGTTAAATTATGAAAAGTAAAACGCTTATATCTTTCAGCACAAAAAGCGGCAAAGGCTGAAATGCAACAGGCATGCTCGTGATGGGAACGACAGTGATAGGTCGCGACCTGTATTATGTACAAAATCATTTCTACATAACTTTGGATGTGTAGGTAATGCTGTAAATACAAATGAAATTTACTACAAATGCGTCATTACTCTAAAGTTGTATTATTTTTTTGTTTTTAACAGAATGAGAAAATTATGCGTACAGGGAATTTGTGATCACTGTACCATAAAAATATGATATCGTATCTATTATTATATTCGTGTTTTTCCACAAATTATTTATGCTTCTAGTATCCGAAAATCAATGATTGAAGAAAATGAAAATGAATTATTTTATATAAGATTTTTGTTTCAATTCCAAGCAAATGAGCATTAAAATATTGTAAATGATTTGTATAAAGAATATTGTAGTAATTATAATTTACTTGCGCAACGCGTATCGTTGTGATTATGACGTGACAAAGTGCATACGCCTGTATGAAATAAAAACTTTCCGTCCTTATACTTTTAAAATATATATTAATGCAGTAATAATTTATCAATTTAAAAAAGTTTGAGCATTATAATTATACTTATATAAAGTTATATTAAAAAAAATTTATTATTCTATTAATAAACAGTTATTTTTATTCAATGATTGAGTGCAAATAGTAAATCTGAAAGGTATGTATGTAACTGTCACGTATGTCAAAAAAGTAGTTTTATGAATGAATATATATTGAATATATATATATATATATATATATATACATATACATATATTTGTTATAAAGGGTTAGTAAAGAATAAAGTAGTTTTATGAATGAATATATATTGAATATATATATATATATATATATATATACATATACATATATTTGTTATAAAGGGTTAGTAAAGAATCGTACTCTTAATAATGAGGTTTGGCCATTTGCTATCTTGTGTAATCCATTAGACTTAAAAAATTTGTATATATTTTACATTGCATATAATTTTGATGTGCATGTGCCAGATTTTAGTTTTTCATTTTCATACACACAATTTGCAAAATATTTCAAACAAATTCGAAATTAACTATTTCATATTCTTTCAAAATATAGAAAGTCCAAATTTTAAATAATTCATGAATGATATCTTAAAACGAAAGTTAAATTTAAAAAAGTATCTTTATAATTATTATTTGGATTTATTGGTTGACAATGTATTTATTAAGTATCAATGACATCCAGTGGACTTTCAATGTCTTGATCTCTTTATCCTCGCGTCTTTTTGTTTTGATATATAATAGCCAAGACATTTTTACCACTTATCCATGTAAGTGAAAACATTTATGCATTTTATTTTATTTTTTCAAGAGTAATGTACAGTTTTAAAAATCAGCTAGATCAAGTTGAATCATACTTTTTAAGCTTGCTGTAATAATACAGAAGCATCACTCAGTTTTGTCTGTAAACATCCTATATGTACATAAATACATAAATAAGTAGTAGATGTCACCAAAATTGATAAGGGATGTCAAAAATTATATCAGTCTAAATAAGATTTGTGTTAGTTAATATTGTTGAAAAATAAAATCTTACAGAAATATAAAATATATAATTTATTTATTAACCTATTACAATAATTATAATTAATTAAAATATAATACTAAATAAAAAGAATAAAACAACTTATTCATATTTTAGTAACTCATTTATTTATACAATTTACTGGCATTATGTTGCCAAATATAATACAATAAATTATATTATTGATATTTTCATAACTCGCAAATGTTTTAACATACGGAAATATATATATAAATATATGCACTCACACATATTGTTCAATTGCCTAAAATGATGAAATAATGGTATTAGCATTGTTTACAAAATGTACAGGTTTTTCTTGTATTAAGTAATACAATTGTTGCTATGCATCTATTTTATACACATTAATAAAATAAACAATAACAAAATGTTTATTATTTTCATGTTATATTGACATAATTATTACTAAGTATTGTAAGTTTTTAAATCATTGACTTAATTCATTTATATGATTATAGTGAATATGCTCTTTATACAGTACACATATCAAATAAAAAATATATAAATGAATACTTTTTTATACTTAAATATGTTAAAAAATTAATTATTAAGAATTTCGACAAACAAGTTGAAAACAACTTAAAATAAATTACGTTTTCATTAACTAAAATTAGAAGTATGTAAAAAAGGTATATAAATACTCAACTTTATTCCTTTTACTCTTACTAGCATAATTTTTATTTTCAAATTGATTATAACCTGGTATTACTCAAGATGAATTTTTAAAATATTTTTAGTAATTAATACATTTAATGTTTAATTCAGTAAATCCTTTAATAGTTATATTATTAAAAAATTAACCATAAAATATCTAATTCTCTGCTAATATCAATTGCCTACATTGATAAATGGGTTTCTCAGCTTTATTAATATTTTGTATGCTAATGAAAAACGACTTAACCTAATTATTAATTAATATTAAACACTTTTGAATAATATTCTTTGAATTGCATATGTCAACAAGGAGGTAGACTACTAGATGCAGTTGTCGTATCAATTGATGTTGAAGATGTAGCAGAAGTAGATATTGTTGTAGATTTATTTTCACTACTTAATTTTCGCCTAGCAAACATGAACTGTTCCATTAATTCATGATGAGCTTCTAATCGTTCAATACAATGCAAACATGCAGTTTTTGGTAGTTGATCATTTGCATTTACCTGCAATATTATTTGTGTAAAATAAAGTTAATAAAAAAATATTTTGATATCATAATTTACAACTATTTTTTAAATCATTTTCAACTATAACTTAAATAATGGAACTTTATAACAGCAATTAATTTATTGTTTTTTAATTATAATTATAGTAAATACTGTAATATTATTAAATATTATATAAAATGAATACATAGATTATTAGTACAAAAAAATAATAATAATATAATGTATAGAAATATGTCCAAAATGAATATTATTTTATTAAGTCTAATATGAAATGAAGACGAATGAACAAATTCTTACAGTTATTGGAAGATAAGTGTTGATTTTTTCGGCTAGCTTCATTCTTTCACCCTCTTCACCATAAATGTGGATCACAAATCGATTCATTTTGCTGCAAAGTCTGCATATAAACCCAGTAATCACAGCTTTGTCAGTACTGCCCATTTTTTAAAATCCTACTGATTATTAACTTCAAAATAATAATGGTTTAATAAAAATTTGTAAAGTTAATTATATATCATCACAGTTCCAATGGCATTTAAATTGTATAAAATTACTGTCAAACAAAAATTCTATTTCTGAATAATGAATTGGTTTGTTTATTAAGGTTGTAAGTGCTTAGCAAACTAAACTGTTTGGCCAATACCAGCTGGTTTGTAGAGTCTAGTGCGTTTGATCTCTCGTGTAATCATCTGTCGAATCTGGTCTTGTGTATTCTACTTTCGACAGGCACTTCATGCCTATATTACCGACTGAGGTATTTGAAATTTAAAAAAAAGCATTGTTTTTCAATAATTCATTGCTTTACTTAACATGGATATTCGAGTTTATATGTACTAAACAAGAAAAATTATGCATATTTCTTCCAATTTTGTATTTATTTATAAGTAATTTTTAAATTCTTCGGTTGTTTTTATATACGCATAAAAAAAAAAACTAAACTAATTGTTATATTGAGTGAATTTTTACATTAAAATATAATGCGATAAATTGTGAAAAAATTGGTGAAAATGTAGTTTATTAATTAATTTTGAACATTTTAAAAAACATTGTATGTTTGTGATCATTCATATTCTCTCAGAAAAAATTTTATATTATAATTTAAAAAATTATTTTTTAAAGTTTAATATAAAAAGATTATTTTGCAATTACCTCGGTGGCATTATTTTTATTTATTATTTTTTTTAATGATTATGATTATGAAACACTTTTTTTTTTCAAAACTGGTAGTTGTCTAATTTATGCCTTTTCTATAATCAAGAAATATATTTTTCAAATAATTAACTTAAAATAATGAAAATATTTTATATATTTACATTTTTTTTTAAAGTCATATACTTTTTACACAATACAAATTAATATTAATAATTAATTTTAATATTCAATCATACTAAAACATTTTTAAATTCACTTAATAATTGAATAAATTGAACCATCTTCAAAAGAAAATAGAATACAATTTAAGTGCTATTAAAATTTATGTTAAATAACGAAGTATATTTTTTAACTTCATAAGGCTTTTACTATTTCAGTCATTATTCATTTATATTAGATAATATAAACTATATTGTCAATAAATTATATTTAATTGGTGTCTATAATTCGGTATAAGAGGCATTAATCGCATTCTTTTTACAAGATTTTTTTTAAAGTTACATTTACAATAATAAATAATTACTTAAAAGAATATTTGAAAAATATATTTCTAGTAATACTTCTAATTTAAAAGAGACTATTTAATACTTAATATCTACCATTCGATAAAAAAAAATATTTCGATGAATTAAACAATCAGTTTTGACAGTTTGTTCTTTACATAATATAAACATAATAGATATTAAAAACAATCACAGACGCATGTGATTTGCATAACACGATGATGGCCTAAGTTACACTAGGTTTTTTCGGAATATGGCCAAAAATATTATGAAAAAAATTAGCACGTGTTTAATATATGATGATCGAAAAGCTGCAATATCACCTGAAATATACTTACCATCTCTACTCTAGAAATTTCATCAGTTTAGAACAAAAAAATAAAAAAAAAATACTTTGCAAAATCAATAATAGTACTCCTAAAAACAGTATGAGCACAGCTGATAGTAGAAAATGACATAATGCACGCTTGAACTAAAACTACAAAGCTTCTCATCGACTCATAATATTGTTCAATCTTCACAATTCGGTTAAAGACGTTTTTTTAATCTTAATAATTATAATTTTTTACATGTACACGCGAACATACATTTTCAATCTATCGTCCACTCTTGATCTCATTCTTTAATTAAACGAGATGTAGCGTATTAAAAGTAAACTTGACAAGTAACTAGTAGTGAACTATACACATGTATTTTCTTTCATTTTTTTTGTAGTTGTATACGCATGTGTATGAACGCATACACACGTGTAAACTCGGTTTGTCTCTGTATGAATATCGACACACTGCGGCTCACGTTAATCAATCTAAACTCGCACCGAAAGCGATATATATATATATATATGATTTACATATCCCACAAAAATGAGCCTTATGTGCCATCGATGAAATCGACAATGATATACTCGTTACTTAAATGCTACGTAAAGAAGCATAAGCACAAAAAATCGTTCGTCCCTCAGCTTCAGCGAGGTCTCAATTTTTCGTCTGGAATTGCACGATCATCTGCAGATTTGTTATAGTTTTTTCAAGCATGTCGAGCCATGAGACGTTATTCATCGAGCGGCAAAGTTGGCTGTTCCAATTGCTCGTTGTGCTGCTCGCTGTGATAAGGCTTGAGCTTGACTTAGCATCCGTCTGATCGGTTTTATCAGTATCGCTCGATTTGAGGGACTTAACTTCTTCTTGCTCTTTGCCCTTGTCCTTAAGATTCTGCATGCTCGTTGTTTGCCCACCCGTCATCGTTCTAGTAGCGGCATTTGTAGTGGCGTTGCTCGAAGCACCGATGACTGTGGATGTGGTAATAGTAGTCGTGGTAGCACTGGGGTTGCTTGTATTTGCGATGCTGGTAGCGGTGGCGGTGGCACTCGAGATGGTGGCGGCAGCCGCGACGTCAATGCCACTATTACTCGCTGATGATGCTGCCGCCACAATCGCTGCCATAGTTGTTGTCGTTGTCATCGTCATCATCCCGCTCGTGGTTGTCATCGTTACCGAGATCAGTGAGTCGATACTCTGTTTGGGCTCTTCAGTACCGGGACTTGAGCTGCTACCCTCCTCCTCGTCATCTTCATTGTCTTCGTTATCATCGTCCTCATCGTCCTCGATATCATCGGCGATATTGAACTTGCGTCTCTTCAAAGGCGCTTCAAGTTCTTGTTGTTTCGATTCCTTGATTCGCGCTCTTGCCGCTTTGGTGCGCGTTAACAAAGTCTCGAGCGCAATCTGCAGCGTCAGTGGTGGCTTTATATCGGCACCACTGCTATATACTAGGGCTAGGGCACGTAAATCACCGGTAAGCCTGTGAGCGGATGCTTGGACATCTACCACTTCGACCATGGATGTAAGGGTGCTTACAAGATTATCGATTATTGAGCAAGTTTGCTCAGTAAGTACATGGCTTGCTAATTTAGGAAAGAAACTTTTAAGAAAGGCGTGTATCGCTGGTACTGCTAGCGATGATCTCTCGTCTAAAAGCACTGCGTCTACATAATCAACCGTATATGAACAACGGAGCAAGGCTGTTATGTGTTTTCTATCGATGTGACTAGCAGCGTGCACGTCTAGCCATAATCTTGGAAATAAAGCTAAATGCAGTGGCACACCTATAAAAGAAAATTCATAGTTTATTACAAATCCAATCTCAACGATTAACTACTCAATACTTAAAATCTCAACTTGAAATTTATCAACCTCGAAACTCTCAACAATGAAAAAAAAAAACCAATAAAAAAATTATTTATTTTAGTTTCAAAAATAAGTTTCATAGGAAAAACTTAAATTATAAATATTATATTTATATATTATATTTCAATAATTTAGTAATAAAAACTTCAAGATATTCTTATATTCTTTAATTACATAAAGATCGGAACTAAAAGAAATTTGAGAAATAAAAAAAAATAGTGCATTAAACTGACCTTCAAATCCCAACATAGCGCTCAAATTAACGAGTATTTCAGTCATGCAGTCATTGTTGATAGCAAGCCTACACATTACGTCGATCAGCTCGTGATATGGCAGGTAGAATTCGAGCAATGCGCTATCATATTCGGGATCAGTGCCCTTCGCGGCTTCGAGCTGTGAGTGTGGCACTGCCATCTGCACCATCGGCCTAGCGGGCCTCGAGGGCATCTTACCAGCTGGAGTTGAGCGTCTCGGGAGATAAGGGCCCGGCGGTACCGTGGCGTGTGACTCCTGGAGTGCCGCGTGACAGTGGGAAAGTAACGGTGCTAATATGAGAATTGCATCAGTCGGCACAAGCATTACTAGCTCCTTAAGCAGATCTATGGCAAGATTTCGCATGTCCGAAGGGTTATAAGTATTGAGAAGAGTCGCCAGTTTCCGTAATACATCTGGCCACTCCTTGCAGTTGGCGAGAATATTGCGAGCATCAGGACCATCCCGGGCTGTTCGCACGCACCTAACTAGCTCGACAATGATGGCTATGAGTTCGGCAAGATCTCCGGCGACGTGACATGCTGTCGCTTCGTGATACATTATATGAAGCATATGAAAAGCTTCGAGGGCCATACTTAGACCACCGTTGTACACGACGTATAGACGATCGTCATCCGATTCGATTAAGATTCTGAGTATAAACATGGTAATTATACAAATTGGAAAAACTTGTACATGTATATAAAACTAAAAACAAATAAAACTTTATAATTGTACAAAAGATATTTTGTAAACTACAATTAATTTAACTATTAATAAGTTAGGCTTATTAATAGGCTTAGTTTTCACGAAGATCTTAATTATCAATTAGTAGCATAATAGTATTTTTAATCAATAAGCAATTTTATTCAAATTAATAATAACTGTGAAGATGATTTTAATATTATAATTATAACTATGGAATTCAAAGTTATTTTGTTTTTAATATTATCATAATACAATAAAGAATTTCACATTTACCTAAATGCTGATATGAGTGTTGCCCAACAAGATCTTCCATCTAGCCCTTGCAAATAGGATGACAGCGTTCCTCTCCTAAATGACGCAACTTCGGCTTCTTCCTGCTCAGTTTGGTCTGGATGCCGAGCCACTAACAGTTGCATTAATTTAAATAATTCATCTACAGCCTAATAAAATAACAAGTATAAGCATGTTTTTATCAATAATATCAATTTAACGTGAGATTTTTATTTTACTTACAGTTGAATATTGAGTTGGATGAGGTGTTATATTTTTGAAAGCCCATTGTATATTTTGATGAGCTGCTAATTGTCTTGTAAAGGTATGAGACTGTTGACAACAAAGTCGCAATAATCCATAATATGCAGGCAGCATTACTCGATTGAACAGAACGACATCTTGGTCCTCGTGGTCGGCTCTGAAATATTTATAAAGTATACAAATTAATAATTTTCAAGTGCATACGTAAATAATTGTATAAGTAAAAGTACCGACTTTAAAAGTTTTACTTACAAAATATAATTGAATGCAATGTTTTTTGTAATGAGTGGATTATGTAATATGAGAGTAACATTCTCGGGACAATCATTACTGACGTGGTACCAAAAAAGTAAAAGTGCTTGTTTATTATGATGCACTGGAATACTTGGCTCTGAGAGTTTCGGATGAAATAGAGTCCAAAGATCATTTAGGTATTGTCCAAACTAAAAAAATAAAAATTTCATTAAAAGAAAAAATACCAATTTCACAGTAGCAAGCAATAAAAATAAAGAACATATAAATACTCCGCATACCATAAGCTTCTCAGTATTTGAGATAACGCAGTAGGTCATAAGAGCGAAATAAGCTGTAAGTTTCATAGTGCCATGTGTATTTATATCCGTGTAATGTCTAGCTGGTTGTAGGAGTCTCAGTAGTGCTGTGTAGATCTGATGCAGAACAACTGTCGCCTCGGTCGAGAGCTGAAGTTCCCTCGTGGTAGCACAGCTTAGACCGAGCCTGTGAGCGCTTCGGTAGCCCTGGCGGAAATGAGCCGAGGGCACGAGTGAAACTAGGAGAAAGGCCGCAGCAGAGCGTACCCGCTGATTCGAATGCTCAATGAGGAAGTGCTGGAGCCAGGTGTCGAGGCCCTGGAGGACCCAGGCATGAGCTAGTTTGCTACGCGTGACAGCGAGAGCGAGCCATTCAAGAGCACCATGAGGCGCGATTCTTGCCACCTCCCACACGCGGCTCAGTATCAGCTGGGTCATGCACGGCAGTCCAGTTGGACTAGAGCCCTCTGTTAGTAACGTAAGAATTTTGAAAAAAGGCTGACAGACGTCTGTGTGCTTCGTAATAGCCTGAAATATCATGGTGACAATATGGATGGCTAATCTGTCGTTCCAGCGACAGAGCGACTGAATAAGGTTCCGTGTCTGATTCAAGTTTATCATGTCTCGGATCTGCTGGTACAGAAATGGAAATCCTTTACCACCAGCTACAGCATTGAAATCCAATGTTGACAGATTCAACCTTTAAAAAAAAAAGAAAAAAATTTTTTTTATTATGCTAACTGAATAACTTCAGTTATAATTAACTTTCGATTCAACTTGTTATTTTTAAAACAATAAAATCGAACTTACCTATGATCTGGGACCCTACTGCGCTCGACCAGCGTCGCAATCAGGGTGATCATTTTGTCCAAAGATGCAGGCCTAAGTTTTTCAGTTGGTATTGTTACGACCTCCTCTTCTTCCTCCTCTTCACTGATGGCATCAACAAATTCGTGCGTTTTATGACCAAGATAAAAGTTGATCATACTTGAAATCGCCTGTGCCTTAATTAAGAACATCGTCTCTTCCTCGCCCATTTTGCTGAACTCGTATAGAAAAGCGAAATATTCGGTAAGATGTTTTAAGTGTTGTTTGGCATGTTCCATCAACGACAACAACATACGAATAAAACGTGTTACACAAGATTGCGTGCCAACCGTGTTGGGATCATCATCCGATTCACATACAAGATAAAATGGCGTCTGTAAATACAAATTGATTTTCAATATTCATGTTACATACTTTATAATATTTTAATAATATAATTATTACAGAACACTGTAGATACATTTATATCAAAATAAATGTTTAAAGTGTGCATAAAACATTTCACAATAAATATATATAAAAATGTATTAAAAAATGGTTTGTAATTTATTTTTAGTGTTTTTTATTATATATATTGTAATAAGAATATTAATAATATTAAAATATTTATCGTTATCTTTATATTACAATAAATATTATTCATCTTAAAACAACTTATGTATATACTATATTAATAAACTAATGAAAATATAAGTCAATAAATTATATTTTTGCGATTGCTCCTTCTAATAAATAAAACTTGAAATTTTGCATAATTTTAATAACTGTATCTATATAAAACTAAAAAAGTATGCTAACCATTCATGAGAATACTTGTTTTTTTCCATTTTTTGTATTCAATCCCAACAATAAACTACTCGATACAAATATAGTGATATTAACTCATTAATATTGAATTAAGAGTTTCATATTCACTTTTGCGAATGTAATCAATTTTTTAGGACAAAATATTAAATATAAAACATTGGCAAAAACATTAGATATTTATATACCTGCGAAGCTCGTAATCTTTGTATAACGTGAATGCATAGCCTCTGAAACATCTGCCTAACCATTTGATTCGGACACTTGACTAGAATTTGTACAGGCCACCATGAATCCGCGACCATTTTCTCCAAAAAGCCGGCGCAGGCCGTTAATGAATTGTTGAATTGCTTGGTTAGTAGCTCAACCCATTGTACCATCGTGGGCTTTTCCTTAGCATGTATAAAGGTTTCCATAAAAAAGGACGCCGAGAGGTCTGCTGAGAGTTCCGTAACTTCTGGCTGGGCGGACATAAGTGTCTGAGGTATGTAACCACAAATCTGCCACATAAAACTGAAATACGTATGCTCAAATATGTTTTTGTCCTGAAGAAAGTGCATGTTATCCTGCCAGATCCATTCTTCGAGCTCTTTATTGAGTTCCAGCGGCGGCATCATGTCTGCCGGACTGCAAGGCCGTTGCTGTTGGTGCAATTGTATTCGTTGAGCAGGCGAATCTAACGGTGTTGGACTAGAACTAGAAGCTTCATCTTCCTTATCCAGGGGTAAATCACTTGGATCTTGGCACCATTCGTAAAATAGCATATATGCCGAGTTGGACTTCTCGAAGCTGAAATCCATGAACTTGTCGGTTACGGAATCGTAGGTTTTGCTGGTCATTTCGCCACCGAAACATTCGGCGGCTATCTGATTCGGATCGAAAGGTTTCACCTCAGCGTCATTGAAAAGAAACCATTTATCCTTATTAGGACTAGTACGATCACGTATGAAACTGTAATAGTGACCTCCATCAGCCGTGCCTGTGTGTACAGTCACTCCGATAAGATCGTACTGACAGTGTTCATCCTTGTTTTCGGTATTTCCGACGCAACTACCAGAACTCTCCATTTCCTCATCTTTACTATCTTCCTCAAGCTCCGACTTATCTGTGCGATCTTGGCAGTGACGTGGAATTAGTTTTTTCTCCATATATCCAGACATATCGAGCCGCAGAGGAAAACTAAAATGTGTGTTCACTTTCTCCTTTAACATCGTGCCCATGTTGAAGGTATAACGCATCGTATTGAAGCAGAGTATGCGTGGCAGTTTCTTAAAGCAAGCTCGTTTTTCTGCCCTCACCTTTTTGCCGCAGTGCGAACATGTATACATGTTGTCGCCTTCCAGCGTATCCTTAACTGTAACTTCGTCAAGACTCTCGTAGAGGTTCCTCATGTCTGCTACCTGGCAACGCACCGTATAAAACTCTTCCAGCGTACGGCTTACGTGCTCACAATCGAGAGATACCACGTTGTTCGATATTATACCACAAAAGAGGGTTTTTACCAGATTCTTTAGATCACTTGTCATTTCCTCTAATTTCGAAACTAAATCTATAAAAAATTCAGCCATATCTTTTTGCTCGCCGGTGTTGAGTGGTTCGTGATTCATTGTATAAACACGACAAAAGCTACGTGGGTTGTAAGCCTTCCTTTCGGACTCGAGTAAATATGCAAACATCCTCTGCAACTCCCTCAAAGTCAGCTGATGCTTATTTGCGCGTTTACAATCCGCTCCTAGGATAGCAATGCGTGCTTGAGGCATCATATATAAATGCTGCATGCAACTAGCCATGTAGCAAGTAGCACCCAAATTCGTGAGCCCAACGTATCCGCAATCTGATCTGCCGTCCTCGTGGGGCCAATAATCCCAAGAATATGCCGAGTGTAAGCCAGGTTTATGCTGTTCCAAAAGTTTTTCGTGTAATATTCGATAATTATCTGGCGCTGACTTAACAAGCTCAATTAGTAAATCAAAAGCTGCCGATCTTGAAGCCTGACTCTTGCACTTGGGCATATGTTTCGCTCGAGGATTCGGCAGCGCAAACAAAAAATCAAATACACGATTCAGTAAATTTTGCCCAACTTTGCCCTGCTTACATGGTGGATTATGAGCCATGATATTACAACAAAGATTAAGAAGACCTACGAGGCCGTCGTCTTCGATGGTGTTATGTCGCGTTTCTAAGTAATCTCTTGCCAGGATGGACTTGATGGCACGACTAGCGAGAGCTTGCAGGTCAACAGTGCTGCCAGATTTATCGCTTGTGCTCTCCTGTATGGCATCCTCGGGTAATGAATCGATTAGACGACAGACCAACCAGAAGTAATCACGACACGCTGGTCCATAAGACTCCTTGCCCTCATCCAGACTCTGCTGCAAGTGTATTGCCAGGTCAGATTTTCGGCGTGACGGCTGCATAGTTTCCGCGATCGGCAGATACTCGAGCAGCTCGCTCAGTAATGGTACTATAAGTGTAGCTGGCGAGGTATCGAGCAGACAAGACGATAGTATGTCTTCTTCGGTTTCGACGCTCCCGAGGCAGAGCTTGTAAAGTGCTGTACAGACTTCCCGTCGTACGGCTGGTTCGGGGTCCTCAAGAACAAGTCTACGCAGCCATGTTTTACCGAATGGTTTATCATTGGCAAAGAGTGACTGTCCGATCGAGGGCTCGCTATGCACCCAGCAAACGAGCAGAGCCATTGCATAGTGTATGACTTGCGATCTTCCAAAAAGACCGGTCTTGTATTGGTTGGGATCGCGAGGCATGGAAGCCTCTTCCAAAATATTTCTTATCCTCGGCAAAACACTTTCCAAGTCCATAAGGGCCGATAGCTCTTTATTCAGTCGCGGTATTGCGAGTTTATCAGCCTTATTTCGCCTTTTTCCATCTCTTGCTACACCCAAATGACACAGCTGCTTCAATAGGCTTGCCAGACAGTCCTGTTGCCATTCACTGCCGTCGCTATCTTCTAGACAACCGGACATAAAAATATCAAAGAGATGGCGCAAACCACCATGTCGAACGAAATTTGTGGACCAATCAGTTGGTGTATCATCTGAATCGCCGCTACTCGTATCGCCGCTGCTTGCATCGCCACTGCCTTCATGACCAAGCGACATCATATCGCAACGGTTTGATCGTTTCGATAAGGATTCAACGATGTACAGTGAATACATTAACTTGTGAGGATTAGATGGATCTAAAAGTTCTGGTAAAGAAGCTTCGTCAAGTTTTTGAAAACCTTGCAATAATGTGGGACTAGTAGGAAGAAGTGTAAGGGTGTCCCAAACTCTTCGTGATAACACCTGCAAAAATATTCTTCTTAAGTAATAAATTTGATCAAATATTTTATCAATAAAATTTACAAATAATTTTATTTGAGATGTTTACTTTTGATAATAATTTTCCGATTTAACTTTTATAAAAATATTTATTGTATGATTTATTTTATAAATCTTATCAATATCGGTAAACAATATAAAAAATAGCATTAGTTCTTTTATTATTTATATATAATATTTAATTATGTTATAAAATAGATTAGTTTATAAAATTCCTTAATAATTTTTTATTGCATATAATTTTGAACTATTGAATTATAAGAACGAAAACATGCAAATAAATAAAGAGATTTGTAAACCTGAGCTTTTGTGTGTGGTATCTCTTGATTGCTCCTGACGGTCTTCATTTCACCGAGTGTACGCATGAGCGTGAACAGTTGTTCAAAGTATTGAGGTCTTAATAACAAGAGCGTCGGTAGGGAATCCCTGGGCGGTGGAGGTAGCAAAGATGGCGATTCCATATCTCGTTTGCCAGATCTACCACCCCCGTTGCATCTTCCGGCTCCAAGTGAGATAAAAACAAGCTGGCCATCTTTAAAACCCGTTTCGGCTAACGTCTTCTCATCAAAGTCTATAGTGAGCTCCTGTCCCTGAGTTATCATCCTGATAGGTCCATCGGTAAGTAGGGAGCCAAGAACGGATCCCGAACTTGCGGCCGACATCGATTTGGAAGACGAGCCGAGAGGTTTACCGTCATCCATAACGAGGCGAGCATGTGTGTCGTCCCACCACTTGGATACCTCGGCTCTCAGGTCAGCCACGTAGTCCGTACTTAGCAGCGTAAATGTCGTTTTCTCAGATATACCCGCCGGTTGAACGAAGAGTCTAAGTTGCTGACTTCTCTCTGAGTTGTTCGCAACAATGTGGCTACCGGCACCCCTACCCTCAAGGGCCCATCTTCTTAAGTGGTAGGCGTACCGCTTCCTAAAGGCCTCGAGATGTGTCCTAAGCAGTAACAGAGCGCGCTGAATACAACGTAAACTTGCCTCCTCATTAGTCCCGAGATCAGCACTTGCCGCAGCCAAGTGCGTCATACATTGGGAAACGAACTCGATCTCCTGGGTGAGCTGCCGTGACATGTAATAGCCGTTGAGATACTGTATTGCAGCCATACTAACTTCCGTACTTTTGGCCCTGAGTGCAATTTTCCAGAGAAAATCCATTCCCACAGAATCAACGTCCCTGAGCGGTCTGTCGAGGTGTACAGCTGCGAGTCGCGCGAGGTTACAGAGCTGCTGGAAAAGGCTGAGACCGGTCATGCTTATCGTTTCGGGTGGCAGACTTGGCAGCTTACGCATACATAAGTGCTTGAGGGTGTCCATGCCAAGAGCGTGTTGTTCAGTTGACTTGGCTTGGCTTAATAACCAGCTGAAAAGCTCGTCGGCGCAGCTAGGTTCTTGTGCAAGACACTGCCACAGTGTGTCAACTTGTTCAAGACTCAATCGGAAGCAATCTGGCGAGCCCAACGGTGAGAATATTGAGGAAAGGAATTGTAGTCGAACCTGCACTTCTGTTTGATGGGAATAGAGGCTTCTCGGACCCATGCTCGCATACGTTTTTAGGTTGTTGAAAAAGTGTTTCATCATGCCACGCTCACGATCTGCCCAGGTCGTTATTGTATGGGCATCCATCGTGCCGAACTGCTGAAAACTACCAAGGAGTTTAGGTAAAATCCGCAGCGAAATAACAACCGAACGATTAGCGGCGAGGTTCTCGAGGCAGCCTTCGATGAACTTCATAGGTATCGAACGATCGATGTTGTAGCAAAGGAGATTGCAAAGCGCCTTTTCAGCTTCGATCGCCAAACCCTCGCCTAGCTGGCCAATTTTCTCGTCCTGTAGCAGATCCCAGAGGAGAGTATTTCCGGGCTTGCAGACGGTTTCGAGGTTGAACTGAGTGCCAAGTCGTGCGACGCCCTGGCGAGCACTACGTGTCTGTGGCGCTCGACACACCGACCTGCGCACATTCATTGTTGAATGAGCGTGATGAGGATGGTAGGCCTGCATGTGGATAGCCGAGAGGTGTTGAGCCGCAAGCTGAGCAAGTTCATCTTCGCACCCGCTCTCCTCCCCGTCAAAATCTGCCATATTCTTTTCGCTCTTGTTTGATATGCGACTACTGTAGGAGCCCTCTTCATCTGAAAGCATCTCATCAAGGCAGGTTGGCAGGAAGCGCGAGCTGCTAGCATGATCTAGGCAAGCTATTCATTTTGTGTTATTAAGCAGGCTATTATTAATACAATTATCGATTGTCTCCCACTTCTCTCCTCACCCCTTGCATAATTTTTCGACTTTATTAATTTCTTCTCTAATGTATATCATAACACATCTACAATTGAATTTACATCCAAAATATTTATTTTTAACGTGAATTGATTAAGAAATATTGTATCCACATTAGAAAATCTTAAACTGGTGACATTATTATTCAAGTAACAAAAAGTAAGTTCATCTTTAGCATTCGCGATGCTACGAAATTAAAACATTAATACTTGTAAAACGTACCCAATTCGGAGGTAACGGTACTCGTGCCTTCGCCATTCGCAACGACACCTACAATATCGCTGTCGTCCTCGTCGTGCGAGCTCTCAGCGGAATGTACAACAATCTCGTGTCTAGTCATAACCGCGGCGTACTTACTGCTGCCACTGGTACCAGTGTTTACGGACTTTTCCACTCTCTGAGCAAGGAGTGTTCCGCTGCCTGTCGGTACTTGCTGATCGGCACATACTGGCTGGTCCATGGCTATTGCCTCTTGCTTTACACGATCGAGAGTATCCATAATGGGCTTCTCTACGAAGTCGGATCCACTCTTTTCGGGTTCACTTAAAAGACCTCCGCTTTCCGGAAAGGTCGCAACGTTCTCGGTGCACTGTGACTCATCTGCTTGACCTCCATCTTTACTGGTCTCATTTTCAGCGGTGCTCGTCGTCGCCGTCATCGTGATTGTCGTCGAATTGCCAGTGGTTGAGCGTTTCTGTGGCCTCTTGCGTTTTCGCAACACCTTTTTCTTTTTACGCACAAAAATAACAATTGTGTCCTCTGCATTCGATTTGTCCGTATCGGCATCAGTTGTGTGCTCTTCTGAACAGCTGACGATTGTTTTTTCATCCATGGATTGCTTGCCTTCACGTTTACATGAATCATCAATAGCTTCCTCAGCTTCGAGCTGATCTTTCTCAGATACCAATTTCGTGCGTTCCTTTGATGAAAGCACTTCTTCCATCTCGAAGGATTCGGATTCAACTTGTAGCATCTCTGAAGGTTTTTGCTTTGATGTTCCTGTGGTAATAATTATAATCGATTGATATCACCTTTTAAGTAATAAAGCTATGTTTAATATTAATTTAAAATATTAATTATACGTTGAAACTAATATGTAATTCGCTGCTGTTTAAAATATTATTTGTCTAAGGCATTCTACAGCGTATAACTATAATTCGGAAAATGTAGTCTTTTATATTTACTTGTTTTTGACTTACAATTATTTTACTTATTCTAGAATTTAATTCTTTCAGAATGAGTCAATGTATAATTTAAAAAAAAACATCAGTCAATATTATATAAAAAAAAAAGAACAATCAGAATGCAGTAATTTATAAGTAGTATAATATTTTTGTTCGTTGGTATAACCAAATTATAAATAATAATTATAATAATAATATATAATTGTATGCAATATCTCATGAAATTATTTATTGCAATGTAATTTACTATTTCAGAAATAAATGAAAATATTAACCCAGCTGTCTATTAAATTATATATTAAATAAATAATAAATAAAGTAAGGTCAACCTTCACATTCACTGTTACCCCTTGGCTGTTTTCTGGGCGAGGGACCTTCGGAGGGTGCAGGACTCGGTTCTTCCTCCTCGTCTGGACTACTGCCCTCCATTCCACTAGGTTCGCTACTTGTACTCCCGTCATCTACAGTAAGATGCCTCAGATCTCTACTATCGATGGCTAAAGCAGTAGAATATGCAGCACTGCTTGATGTCCAAATGAATTTAATCAGAGCCGACACAAGAAAGAGACTTTGTTCTGTGTGTTCCTTGGGTTCAAGTTTTCCCAGCAGGGAATACAGGTGTAACACCGGAGTTGGTGCTAAATGCTTAACCAGAGGTGCTAGAAGATCATAAACCGGACGAGCACAATGCTTAAGTTGAGCAGCCTGCCACATTATATCCATATCCATCGAAGAAATGCGCCCTTCCATCGCAAGAAAACTCAGCACAATGTGGCTCTGCTTGATCACCTCCACGTGTAGATTTGGTCCGAAAATATGGGCGATTATGTTATTTTCGGTGAGCCACATTGCTAAGGCATGGCCGACCTGTTCGATCTCTGCTACAGTCTCACTATTACACAGTTCGTTGAAAGCCGTGATGTGGGAGTTTATTTGGGCTATGCCGGCCAGACGCATCGTCAGGGTCGTGCTCGTAAAATACTTGAAAGCTAGATCCAGGCCATCTCGATCGAATGTGGGTAATACTGCATCTATCGGATCTTTTACTGCGCTCCACATGAAATCTGGTTGAATGAAATCATTTACGTAGGAAAAACTGTCTCTTTTACACATGCAATAACTTTATTAATTTTATTGAAGATTGATATTTAGCTTATATAAATTTGCGTTAATAGTGATATAACTTTTACTTTTTCTAATACTTCAATTCCTTCGGTATTTAAAAATATTTTTTTTATTTTTATTTTTTTAAATGAATTAAAATTCAAGCTGCATTAAGTCATACAAATCATTTGTACTGATAACTTTATAAGTATTTTATTAAAATTTTTAAATGCAATTTATTTGGACATAGAGAAAAGGTGTTTTTAAATGTTAATAATAAAATGTTTTACTTTACCTGCCATTGTTCTCACAGCTGGAGTTCTTAACTCCTTATCAGTCAATCTACACATATATTTCATAACTCGACTACGTAAAGGTATGAATAATTGAATCACACTTCCATAGTTTAACCAAAGTTTCAAATTGCATATTACGGCCACCATAGAGTGTGCAAGACCAACAGGTAATGTATTTTCCATGTCAAAACAAGCAGACATTAAATTAAATCCACCTTGATGACAAAATACTGATACTGAACGAATCAAAGGTGCCGGCACCTCAGGATCATGTGGTTCACAGTATCCTCCTTCATCCTACCAATCCAAGATACATTTGAAACCCAATTAAAAATACAATATGGTTATAAAACAATTAAAATAAATAATACGTGATAAAGTATATCTGATTCTTTTTAATTTTTAATAAACTTCAATTAGTTCTTTACCTTGATAGGGGCCAGTGGATTAATAGCTCCACCATGTTTCATTGCTATGTAAAGTGGGAAATTCAATAAAAAAATTTTTGACAAAAGGTGAAATAATTTTTCTCTGTCCTGATGAGTCCAATGTAATTTAGATCGCAACGATTCCGCACTCTGTGATTTTTCCTCCATAGTTTTTTCTTTTTCTTTCTTATTATTGTCATCCCCATCATTATTACTTGTTCCTTGCTTTTTCCCATGAACATATTGCTGCTCTTGTTGTATTTCTTGCAATTGTTGTAAAGTACAAAGGACAATATTGTGTATCAGCCTAATAAATCGATCAAAGTTTTTTATTTCACGATAACAGCACATACATTGTCTATAAATAAAATATTTAAAATATATTAACAAAATAACTTATAAAATTTCATTGTTAATAACAATTAATTTACTTTATTACCTTTGAACCCACTGATTAACATAATGTAATATTGTGTCAACATCCACAACACAAAGATTTACTACCTCATCTTCTTCTTGATTAATTCTCTCATCATCTGAGAAATGTCAACATAATATTAATATATTGTTCCATAATTAATGAAAATTATAGTTAAAATATAATGGAATAATTTAATAAATAATCTTAGAAACTTAAAAAAGGATAATTCTTATTTTTTATGCAAATTTAAGTTACTTTTTAGGTTAAAAAAATTTTTTACATTTATTTAAAAGGTTATAAATACATTAAAATACATTAAACTTTATTATAAGAAAAGATGGATGAGTTGTTATATAAAATAAACATTATAATACAAGGTTCAAAATTTTTATTTTTAAAATAAATCATTCCAGTTACAATATTGTCAACTGTTAAAAAAATACAACTAAATATAAAGCATTATTTTTATCTATTTTATTAATACATATGTAGTAATATAAAATAAAATAGACAATATTTACATAACAACTTCTAAAATAAATTAAATTAATAAAAACTGTTAGATTGCACATTTTAATATATAATATACTTTATTTTGATTTCAATATTCTAAGTTGCACATGAAAAAGGCCAGATTACAGTTTATTTTATTAGTTATTTCTAATATGAATTTTACATAAATAAGATTACTATTGATAAAAATCATCTAATAATGCAAAAAAAATCTTATTTATATCACTATAATATGGTAAAATAAAATTATTGTATGCTTTAGAGGTTTTTTTTTTAATATCTAAATTAAAAGAATGTCAGCAATTAAAACAGTTGTTTCAAAATATTATTTTAGGTTTATACTACATTAATATTACATGTTATAACAAATTTTTAAAGAAAGATGGTTTCAAAGTTTAAAATTTTTAAATAATAGAAGCTTGTCAGTTGATAAATGGTATTGTTTGAATAATAAACAGAACTGAAGATTTTTCGTTTTAAAGAAAAAAAATCTGCACATAAGGAGGGCCTGTTTAAAAAATATTTCAAGTTGAAGGTTACAAGGGTAGGGTAAAAGAAATCTCTCCTTGGTAGAAAAAAATATAAAGGTCAGTACTTGAGTTGTTAATGGACTGTATAAAAAAAAGTAGGAAGTTACAGTTAGACGATGCAAAGATTTTTTAGGTAGCACGCGGTGTGTTATACATAACGAGTATAAACTGAACAACATATTCGTAGACGACGTGGAACGAAGCGAATAAAATAAGGTGATGAGCCAGACACTTACAAGAGAGCAGAAGATCGTGAAAGTCGGCGCACACATCGCACATGATTGCAATCCGTGGGCTCCGAATTGCGCGAATTACCTCGCGAGTATCACCTTAAGTCCATATCATATCATACGGTCGTGCGGCAGCCCAGGACTGTGTAGTGGTGGTGGTGGTGACGGTAGTAGTGGTGGCGGTGACGGTGGTGACGGTACAGTGGAAGTGGTGTTGGTGCTGCTATTGGTGCTAGTATTGCTGTTGCTGCTGCTGCTGTTAATGTTGTTGTTGTTGTTGTTGTTGTTGTTGTTGTTGCTACTGTTGTTGTCGTCGTTGTTGTTGTTGCTACTGTTGTTGTTGTTGTTGTTGATGATGATGATGATGATGATGATGATACTATTGTTACTGTTGCTGTTGCTGTTGCTGCTGTTGCTGCTGCTGCTGCTGAGACTCCGATCGCTGACAGGGGCATAACATTTAGCCCCGCAACGTCGTCAATCCTTTACCGTTCGAAGCGCAAGCAGCAGCATTGACGGCAGTTCGTTAACTCCTCGGTCACCATGTTGATCTCTTGCGCATACAACGACACAATGCTCTCTTCCCGTTCCTCTCTTGCCTTGTCAGTATCGGTATATAGGTAATACGTTTTTCTCGCTCTTTGCTGTCTTTCTTCACTAACTAGTTATCGTCCTGTCTTTTACTTGCGTATGCGTTTTCCTTCTCTCACTCCCTCGTTCTGTCGCGCGCGTGCACGCATACACGCACTCTGTCCTACTCCCTTTTAGCCCGCACGAGCGCGCCGAGACCAGCTATCGTATAAACATGACCGTCACAAAAAACAGTCAAATGCGAGATGGCCATTTCTGCTCTTTTCTCTTTGTCTCTTAGTCTCTCTTTTCCCTCCCTACCGCCGCCCCACTCGTTCTATTTCTCCGATAATATTAAAAATTGGAAAAATGACTACTTTTTGTATAGAGACTTTTGTATTTTTTGTCCTTTTTTGTACTTTTTATATTGTAAAGAATTTTGTATAGACTTTTGTTGTACAGAGTTCACTATCGCATGTGTTTTTCTTACACATTTTCTTGAGATCTTTGATTTTTCATTATTCTACATATATTACTATTTATTTATACTTCATTTTTATTACTAAGTAAATTACTTTGATTATTAATGTCATATTTTGATTGTAATTTATAAATAAAATAAACCATAATCGTTTCAGTTAAGTGCAACTATATTTATCGCTTAAATCTTAAATACGTTGAAACTTTTATATCATTTCAATTTTTACTTTAAAAATCTATAAAATGAATAATTATTAAGTTAAAAATGACAAATTTAAATTAACATAATTATATATATGCGTATATGTTTATTTCTATAAGTATGCGTGTGAGTTATACGTGAACGCTTGCTTATATTACGTCAACTGTAGAGAAATATTTTTAAATCTTAAATAGCATACAATATATATATATACGTGTATATTTTAGTAAACGAATATAGTAATAAACATGGCATAGTAAAATGAATTATGAAATTATAAGTTTTGTACACATATTGTTAAAAATCAAAAACAAAATTGTAAACAAAGTTTTTACAGTCAAATTCTTTAAATCTTAATTATTTAATATTTTATTTAATTAGTAAATTGGTTTTATTTATTAAACATATATTACCTTTTGATCTTAAATATTTTATATTTTTAATCGACTAAATTATTGTTAATATTATCATGATAAAGTACAAAAGTAAAGCAACAATTATATTTTTTCGTGTATATATTTTGTTCTCACGGATTATAGTTGTAATATTTTAGTTCAAAATTAAATCAAACAGACGCAACTTTAAACGAAAAGTTTTTTCAGTATTATGACCGTACTTGACTGTAAATTACTATAAGATTATCTTTGTTTTTGCTTTCGCAATAAACAGAATTCCATGACTATACGTGCGTAATATATCTCGATATCGCTATATAAATGCGTTGCACTTCTATGGCTCTCCCTTCTTTTTCCCTAGAAATGCAAGACTTAGTGCTTTGTTCGCATAATTTTATCTTTGTCATGCATGCGTGTGGCTGCTGCAGTAAACTTCAAGTACCTCCATCAGAGTTGCACCCGTAAATCATTAGCTTCAATATTCGCTTGCTGGTATTTTTATAAGCTTTTAATTTTAATGCTATTGTGTAGTGGTGAAAGTAAGACAAGATTATCCCGATATCAATAAAAATTATGATTTTTTGTATAAAAATAATTTGAAAATTTCGAAATTGATTTGCGAAATATTCTTATTTTATATTAAGCTAGTTTTCATTTGCCGATGAAAAAGATGCACTTTTGACAGAAGACAGCTGACTACTGTTATCGATTAACATTGAAATCGTATTATTCGTTTACATCAGGAGAAATAGATAATTATAAATTTATAATTTGTGGATGTAAATATAAGTAATTAAATTTAATTTTATACAAGAGTTTAGGTTATAACAAAATGGCTAAAAAAATTAATTTTTTTCAACAATTTAAAGAAATCTTTAAAATACATTTTTATTACTCTTAATTAAAGATATGGAAATTATTTTATGATTAGTTACAATAGAGCATAAATCATTTAAAACAAATATATATATAATGTATGCATACGCGCCCATACACATAATATATGTAAGAATTAATCAGAAACTTTTAAAATTCAATTTGTTTTCAATTCATTTTCATATAAAATTTTTGTGAATTTATTTTACATTTTTCAAAAATTTTCAATTTAAATAAGATCAAAATAAGTTTTCTTTTTTATAAATAAATACTGAATTTCTTTAATAAAATACTTATCAATTTAGTCTGAATTTTCCATTTCTAATTTCTATATAAATATTTAATTTAATATTATTACAAACATAAAAATCATTTCGTAATTATAAATTGTAATAAATTATCGAGTAAATTACAAAAATTTAACTATCATGGGAAAAATATAAAATTAATAAAAAAAAAAGTTACTGAAAATTCACATTCAGGTTTTTTATTTATAAAAAGCCCTTTAACTATAAAACAAATGCAAAAGAAATATTAACATTTATAATAAACTATATAAATTAAATTTTAGCAACTTCTAATGCTTTTTCACTATTAATTGTATTTTGACTATTTTTATCACTAAGTTCTGGATCTGTAACTTTAATGGTTTTTCTGTCTTGATCATGATTCATTTCAGTTTCATCATTCTCCAACTCTTCTAAATCCATGTCTGTTACTTTATTATTATAAAGTGAAGGATACTCAGACATACAAATTTGCATTGTTTTAAAATTTTCGTAACAATCCAATCCTTTTTGGTCGTTAGTAGATTTATGAAAACATGTAAAAGCTTCTCGAAATTCTAATCCACATGGACCGGTCGCCATTCCTCCTAAACATGGACAACTCCAGTTTATTTCACCATTTGGAAGAAAAAGACCCGGATGTGGTTCTGGTTCGGGCAGTTTGATTTGACTAGGAATAGCATGATCTTCTCTTGTTACAAAAATAATAGTGTCCTTTCCTTCTTTTCTAATTACAGGCATAATTAATCTGAAAAATGTGTCACTAATAATTTTTTCAATATATTTAAAAATAATTTATCATAATTATATTATAAATAAAAGATTTTAAAAATTACAAAATCTAAGTTTTAAATACAGTAAATAAACTTTTTAAATTGATAAACACTTTAAAGATTATAAAATATAAAATATTAAATTATTTTAAATTGTTATTATTCAATATCATAATAAACAAAATGTCAATTTTAGTTAAGATAAATTGTTATTTCATAAACATTATAAGCTAAGCTAGTTAAATAGAAAATATATTTTAAAACAAAAGTCTAATTAATACTTACTTAAATTAATTTTAAAATAGATTCAATGCTTATAAGTTCTACTATCTGCAATAAAACTTAAAAGATTTGGAGATGCTCTAGTAATATGATATATACAAGGTACTCCTTCAAAAGTGTGAGCTAATGTTAAGGCTGCTCTCAGTCTAACATAGTGTTCAGAGACACAGCATAAAATAAAACTCTGTTCAATTGATTTAAATTTTAAAATATCAACCTTATAAGCTGCCCCTTTTGTGCCCAGTAATTGTTTAACTGCACTCATTAACTGTGTCTTCAATGTCGTAGGAGTTATTAATCTATTAAAATTCTTTGGTAATTCTCTGAAAACAACAATTTACAAATTATAAATATATAACAATGAAAATTTTATAACTTTGTATTCTCAACTAGTAGGTTTCTTTTTTATCTTTCTCTAATATTTTCATGAAACCACGTGATAAGAAAAATAATATATTGGAAAGTCAGGTTAGAAATAAATTTTACAATATAACAATTTCATAAATAAAACCATAATGATACTAACAGAGAAACCTCTAGATAATGCATATTGAATGCATATGTTAATTCGCACCTCGCATAAATTCTTTTTTATCATGAATTTTGAACAATTTTAAATTTAAATTTTATCTACCTCAAACTTATTTTATCCTTTTACAACAGAAATGCCTTAAAATATCCATGAAGTATACCATTCATAGTAGTTATGTATTTCGTTGAGAGTTGGATATTATATAAACTGACTTATAGACAGACTTGAATAGTGTTAAGAGGTGCTGCCCTCTTTTCATTTTAATCAAAATTCAAATAAAAATTTTAGTTTCTACATACGAAAAAGTTTTATTGAATTAAAAAAATATTTATTTGTTTAAACTTAATTATTCTTTATTTAACCAAATAAATAATCTCAATTAAATAGTAGATTACAAAATAAATTAATATAAATTATTAAATACTATAAAAATAAATTTAAGTTGTAAAAGAAATATCGAATATTTATCATTTCATATACAAAGTATAATATGATAAGAATTTAATTTTTTTATTCAATGAAATTTTTTATATACTAATATATAATATCAAATGTTTTTATAATTAATTATAATATTTCCAGAAATTATTATTGTTGTTATTTTACTTAATTACTGCTGTATTTTGAAAAAAATACATTGTGTTAATTTAATTTAATATTGGTGTCATCTTTTGATTAATTGTATGTATTGCTTCAAAACAATTGACTAAAAGAATAAATAAATCGTGGATGTATTTTGTAATAGATATTTTTCAAGTATTATTAAATAATTCAATTATTATAAAAATTTTATTTAATATCATTTTTTATAAATTTTATTAATAATTTATATGCAGTTAATGGCTTTTAAGATATAATATTTTGATTGCATTTACAATAATGTGATGAGTTTTAATTACTATATAAGAATTATATATTATTGCCTTAACTAATTAATGTACTTTTCATATTTGATATCATGAAAATGAAGAGTAAATATGTAAATGTATTTAATTATATAAAATGTTATAATACAAATAAGATTTTTAGAAATAAGTGATCTTTAAAACAACTAATTGATAAGCGGCTTTTGAGTAAAGCTATATAAAGTTTTGAAGTTATATAAAATAAAATTTGCTATTATTTTTTAATGTTCCTTGAATAGATTCTTCTATCTATAAATAGATAGATATTTAGATAGGTTCCTAGAAAAAAAGAATTTTTTAAATTCATTTATGTAACGTAATCTTAGTTAAACTTATTAAATTCACCATGAATTTACAGATTTAAATTTAAAATATAAATTTTTTATTTGAAAAGTGCTACAAGATTTATATAATACAAAACAGTATGTTTAAGGATATGAAAATATTTTTATTTCGTAATTTAAATTGCTAAAGCTTTAATTTCTGAAGTTTTAAAAAATTTACCATTTTATTTCCAAATTTATTTGCATAGTTTTAGAATTAAATTATTTATAGAAGGTGTATATTTTTTAAAAATGTTATTTGACGATTCTTTTATTCTACTATTATTTTCTTATATAATTATTTTAATTTACTTTTATGAAAAAAGCTATTTTTTTAAATGTCATTAAAAATTATTTATTTAAAATATGAAAATCCTTACAGTAATGAATTTTTTTCAAAACTAGTCATTCATATTCACCAGATATAAACACTATTTTATTGATGTAGCTATAAATCATTTTATCATAAAGAAATTCTTAAAGCTTAAATTTTTGGGTATTCTAGAGCGGCATTATTGTGAAATCAATTTTATATAATGCTTTACAGTATACTGACAGTACTATAATTGTTCTATATACGTAAACGTTAAAGTGCATATTAAGTTAAAATTAATTTTTAGATCTTTTCATTAAATGAATTAAATCTAGAAATGTTGCTTAAAATATAATTAAGAATTTAATTATTAAATTGATTTTGATGCACATACACTTAATATATTGTAAATGTTTATTTTAATTTCAGATACATTTGCATACTTAAATGATATGCATTTTTTATTTTTAAATATTACATTTACTTAAAACTAAACTAGAAATTTAAAAAAATCGTTACAATATTCATATTAATTAAGAAACATCTGAATCGAATTTAAAAATTAAAGTTAATGATCACATAAAAATAAGATTAAACGTTATTACGTTATTGGTAGCAAGATAAGTGTTTACTAAAAAAAATTTATACATAAACTTCAAATTAACTGTTTATATTATATTCATATATACTTACATTTATTGTTAATTTTTTTTTGTTAAATTTTATTTAATAAAAATGTAATTAATTATCTTTGAACACAATTTTATTTCATTACTTATTTATTCTACCTTTTATAGTAGAACAAACTCATATTTACTTCACGTAATATTTTTAGACTTTTATTATACAAAATTTTTTATTATGGTGATATTTTGGAGAATGACAAAATTGTAACCTTATACATTCAATAAAGTCAACTGATGTCGAATACAATTCTAATAAATATTAAATTTGTATTATTCTGCGCAGAGTTAATTTGCAAGTTTTATAAAACACAAGGAGTGCTTAAGATTTTGAATTATACGGGCTCGGTATTTAAACTACAATAAAACAGATTTCAATACATTTCAATACATTTCAATACATCTCAATTACAAGTATAAAAAATAAAATATAATAAATTTGTAATTCTACTGAAAATTTGCATAAAAGAATATACATTATTTTACAAAATTATTAATAAAATTATTATCAATTATTATTTTCTATTATAAAGAATAATTACTAAATAAAATGAAATTTATTATTATTATTCTTTGATAATTTTATTATAATTAAATTAAAATTATCTATTTGAATTTCTTATATGTAAAACTTTGTCATATTAAAAATATTGGTAAAAAATTATAAAATAGATATATGCTGATTTACCTTATAAATAATACAATACTATTCTTAAATGAATATTTACTATATTTCGAATTTATTTATTTAATTTAATTTAAAAGTGGAAGTTAATTATTGTACACATTCATATTAGATAAAAGAAACATCTTAATATTACATACAAATTTTGTAAAAATAATTATGACAAATAATTTTATGTTAAACTATTTTTCTTATTATAATACGACATTATTAGAATTAAATTAAATTTTCTTATTCATTCTTTATATAAACTAAGCTACATTCTTCAATATAAAATTCTTAAATAAAACTATTAAATATAAAACTATTAAATTAAACATAAAACTATTATATTAAATGTAAAATTATATTAAATATAAAACTATTAAAAGTAATTTAATATTAAATTATTTTTTATTATAAAATTTGAAAATTTATTCAAGCGTTTCTTTTAAATGTATTTAAAATTTCTTATAAAGAATATAAATTTTAATGTTTATTAATTTATTTTTTAAATAATTCACATAGTGTATTATATTTCATAATAATATATTTCATAATTATTTATTTTTTATAATAAATATTTTAATAATAAATATTTCATATTTATTCATAATTATTTCATAAATTTATTTCATAATTCACATAGTGTATTATATTTCATAATAATTCACAATTTTTATATCATATACTATGAATTTAAAAATTGTTTTGTGTATTGAATTTACAAGCGATTTTTAAATTTTAATGTCTTATAATAGACTCTATATTATGTATATTTATATAATTTTAAAAATAATCATACATTGAAAGTATTAATTAATTTTTTATGTTAATAAATATTTATATACAATTAAATTTATATAAATATTTAATATCACGCATTTATGTATGATGTTATATATTATATATGAGTTTAATAACTGTTGCTGATTGAATACAATAACGTATAGCGAAAACTTAAATTAATAATAATAAATGCATAATTTTAAGTATCTTAACTTATTATATAAAAATTGCATCTATCTATAAATTATGAATAACGTTTAGAAAAATAAAACAAAATATTGTACTTTTATTTTATTGTAAAGGCTGAAAATTAAGAAATTAAGAATTTACTTTTCAATGAAATAATTAAATTAAAAGAAAAAAGTATATCGATAATTTAGTTTGCATCTCAAATTTCAGTAATATATAGTTTATTAAGAGCTTGAAAGGGTATTGAGATCCGAATAAAAATCAAGCTATGAAATATAGATATGAATTTTATGTAATAAATTTGCTTAATGTTAATTAAATAAATTAAAATTTCTATTATGATATAGAATTTATTGTTAATAATGTTAAACTAAGAGAATTCTGTACCACTCCTTCAAAAAAATAAGGTAATATAGATAGAACAAAAATTCATTAAATGTCTTGGAATTTGCAACGAGAATATAGAAATTGAAATTTAAAATTTATGTATCATAAAAAGTGCTAAAATATTTATGAATGTTTAGAACTTAGTTAAATATCATTTATAAACAAAGATGTAAACATTCCATTTAATTGATTTATTATTAAGTAGTAAATTATAAAAATACATGAAATATTAACATTTAAAATACTGAAACATACAATTTTTTCCCTATAGTTCAATCATTTTATACACACTCTTTTTAATTAAATTTAAATGTAGTTAAATTATAATAATGAAGTTTTAAAATTTATAACGCATGACGATTATTTAATAAAATTTAACAATTTATAAATGTTTTTATATTTAATTAATTTTAAATAATAATAAATGATAAAAATAAATCTCTTTAATATTAATATTTTTAAATTGTAAATATAATTTAATCAAATTGCAAGAATATAAATAAGACATAATATATTTATAATGTATATTTTAATATTTATTAACACCAATTATATGCAATTTTATATGATTAATTTTTAAACTAAAAACAACGTTTATAAATTTAAATTTTAAATTATAAAGAAGTAATTAACCAATAAAATATGAAATTATAAATGAATGATTTTAAAATATTTGATTAAAAATCTATTAGAATAAGGGAATATAAAAAACAAGTTTAATAAATATTAACAATAATAATAATATTTATTCAGTTTCAAAACAATATATACATTGTTACAGTCTTATTCCTTATATTTTTTTAAAAAATAATCGCAATTCCTAGGTGTCGTCATCATCGTCGTCGACATCGTTTCGACTAAAATGATAACGAATATTTATCGAGATCATATGCTCTTCATTATTTTTAAATTTTCCTGTTGAGGTTTATCCGTGCATGGGTTGGTGACTGTATTGATTGCGCATTTCAATCTTCCGTAATTCGATTACGTTCGACATACGAAAGATTCATACTCGCCAAAATACGAGTGGCGCCGAGTTCCTTGCATATGTAAAATAAAAGTGCAGAATCTATGGATCACAATAATAAAGAAATAAAATAAATGAAACAGCTAATATAAACGCTTGCATATACATTGCGTAATTAAGATAAAAAAATTAATTAGATTGAAAGGAAAGTTTTTTGATACACATGACTACGACAAATTGACTATTATCGCTTGTAACTTCGTTAACATTGGAAAAGAAAATGTATTATCAATCATATCTCTCTCCCTCATCACTCCCTCTCTCACTAAATCTATCTCTTGCTTTCTATTGTTTTGTTATTCTATTTTTATTTTTATTATGGTGCATGGAAAATGAAGTACAATTACTGCAGTATACAATTGAGACAATTATCCTTTTGGTTTTTTATGGAATGTAATTTCATTAATATATCTAAATAGTAAGCGAATTAAATGGGTTATTTGCTTCAACGTCAGGTGACTTAATAAAGAAAAAACATTTAATTGTTGCTGTAGCAAAAATTTTTGCTAATGTAGACATATTATTTTGCTTACTAAAACTTATTTTGCTAAATCATACAATTCTTAAAACACAATAATATTGGTCATTTTTTTCTATGTGTTAATATAATTTTATAACATTAAAATAATAATCCAATAATAAAATCATTGTTCTTTGACTATTAAATATTCAGTTATAATGTAAAAGAAACTTAATTATGTTTTTTATTATTTATATGATAATTTAAACATAATAAAAATATATAATATGTCATTTTCAATTTAATTGAATTAAACAAGATTATTTTTTGCATTCCATGTACAAAAACAGAATTTGTAGCTACTTGAAAGCCTCTTTTGCATATAAAGACCTAAAATTTATCAGCAAAAACGAGATGGCTTTAAAAAATATTAGCTTCATCATTTTTATATCCGCGCTACATTTTTTATTTATTTTCGCAATACTGTATACAATCATTTATTAATCGACAGCTCATATTTTCACATATTTATATACATACCGACTTTTCAGTGTACAATATTTTTACGGTCATTTCCTATAAAGTTACTCATCAGGCTTACATATATGTATATATCTTATACGTATGCATATTTAGTTTTTATAAACTATATATACAAACACTCACATGTCGCCATAAAATACATATAATTTCACAATTTGACTAATTTTTTAAAAATTTTGTTTTATTTATTTTAAATAATTTTGTATATTTTACTTGTATTATAAACATTCATCATTTTTAGGTCTAACTTCTTTTTTTATAGATTTTCATCGTTGCATGTTTTGAAAAATAAATAAACCAGTATAAAAAAAATCAAATGCAGTATATTTATCACAAAATTTTTTAATTTTTGATATTCATTTTTAACATTTTTTTTCATTTTATTTATTTTTCTCAAAAAAGATAGATTTGATATTTATACTCCAAATGCAAAAAATTTATAAACATAAAACTTAATGTAAAATAATGTACTTCCGCAAAAATATTTCTTTTTGATACGATTTATGAAAATCGATTGATTAAAGTTGAGCATCTCATTAGCATTAAATAATACTCAATTTCAATTGATCTTACATAATTATATTCAGTTTAAGTATATTTTCTTTCAAGGCTACTGATTACATATCCATCATAAGATATATTTTTAAATTCATAGTACGGATTAAAAAAATTTTGACGCTTTTTTCTTTGTTATTAAAATAATAAATTCCAATTATATTACTTACATTTCCGAATTTATTCGTATAATTTGTGGCATACTTTTTTATTTTATTTCATGCACGATCTTGTATAAAGTTTATATAAAATTTAAATAAGCATATTAAAGTTAAATAAATTTTAAAGTGAGTCTTATAATAATAGAAACAATAAATTATTATGAATATTATTTCAAACTAATGTACCTGTTAAAAATCAAAGTATTTTTACAATCTTTGGATTATAAAGCACTTTTTCTAGCGGTTAGATGTAGAAGCTTTAATAGATTTGGTATATTTATTAAAATTTATACAAAATAGTGAACAGAAATTTTTGAATTTATCTAAATATATATCAGTGAACGAATGAGTATGCGGGCAAGCACATGTATATATGTGTGTATATTTACGATGGAAGAAATACATTTTAATGAGGCATGTTTTTATTTAAAATTACACAACTTTATTTTTATTTTTATTTTAATATTATAACGTTTATGCGCATATAAAGTAAAGCATTTTCCTAGCTCTAAATTACCAACATCGACAAAAAAGTATGCCCTAATTAACGATGACATTAGCTTTCAAATAAAAGTTTTTGGGATCATGGCAAGTATAACAAAAAAAGAAACAGCTCAACATATTGTGATACGAGTCTCAAGACTACACACGGCAACTTTTCCAAGTTAAACATTCGGCGTATTTTATTCTACACACAACCGTTTGTTCTTTTTTATTTCTCACGCCATTTTAAAATGAAAAAAATTCAATTGTAAGCTCAAAAAGTTTACAGTGGAAATCTTTAGAATATAAATTTCCATTAAAACAACCTACTTTGTTACTATTTGTAATTTTTTTATATTTCTTATTTATTATTAATTTTCAAAGAATAATAATACTACTATTGCTATTACAAATGATAATAATAATAATAATCATAATAATAAGTAGTAGTAGTGGTAGTGATGGTATTGATTGTATAGTAATAGATATAATAATAATTAACATAAAAATTATAATTGTATTTTTATTATGATTTTATTTTCTATCAGATTCAACTGATACAGTCAAAGAACGATAAGCGTAAAACGTATCACACTAGGCTTTTGTGTTATCTTACACAATACATTGGTATTCTTATTTCGTCTTTTTCGTATTTCTCTCATTTTATAAACCTGACCTTATGATCCAGAAAGAAAACTTTTTACATATTGCTTCTTACTCCCACTTTCATTGTACATTCTCATTATTTCATAAGTTGCACATATTATTATCGTCACTTTGAGTTTATCGTTTTTTTATCTCGTTTATGAAAGACATATTATGCAATATAATTGTGATGTTACTGTAGCTATTATCAAGTTTTGAATGAACATTAGCCTTCTCATTGCTCGTTTTTAGCATTCACGAATATTTTCAAAATTACAGATAAATATATTATAGGTCGATTGTTGTGCTAAGTCATAAATGGCATCATACGACCTAGTTAGTTGAAATTTGTATAAAACTGCAATATTAATGAAAACTATGTAGAAAATCCTTAATATAAGCGACAATAAAGTCTCAATCGTAGAAGTGTTCTTTAATGATGCACAACAATTCATGTGTACAAGACAAATCCGTTAACAAGGCTTCCATGGGTAACGAAGTATATATCATATACTCTCAATGATCAATGAAACGTGACAATTTGGACATCTCACATTTGATGCAAATTTCAATATTATACATTTTTTAATTAAATCTCGGTAATACTTAGATTAGTAAAATGTATTGGACGCTGTGTCACTCGAAAGCTACAGAATTCAACATTGTATCGGATTAACCAGTAGAAGACAAAAAGAGATGAAATCCGACCCAAATGGACATATTCCATTAAAGGAGAAGCCACTTCTTTGGAAAAATTGGGTTATTAATGAAAAAGCAGCGCTATTTAATCAAGTATTTGATAACGCTGATGTGAAGATGTAGTCATCACAGCCGTCTTTGCAAGAAATTCAGCTCACTGGAAGACATGAGTTCTAAATGCACTCAAGACAAGTAATCTTAGGACGATGATAATGCGCCTGCCAAACAAATAGATTACATTACAAATTATATAAAAAATGTAGTATATTCGTATAAATTAAATTAAATTTGATTACACAGGGGTTTAACTATAACTGCATATCGTTTCTCACTTTGACTAGTGTTATGTTACTATACTTTTAAATTTATATATTAATAGTTGAGCTATGGGGACTCCCTACTAATATTCTACTGGCGTGGAATTCCAAAAGCTATGATTGGTCGAAGAATAGTAAGGCCTCTCCCCGTTTTTTCTTCCTAAAGTTCAAAGGATTAGCTAAGAAATATATAGTTTTTGTTTTATGAAGAATGAATTATAATTAGTCTATTAGGCTAATATCATAGAGCTAAAAACTTTTATAATCTATTACAATAAATGTATAAAATCATTATTAAAAAATCATGACAATGCGGACTTCATTTAGCTTTCATATTATTCATATTAGACTTCGTATTATTTGTATATTATCTAGTTGAAAAGAGTAGACAAGAGGAGCTTGTCGAAACGAATTTTTCTAATAATATAAAGACTGCAATTTTTAAAATAAAATCTACGAGTAGTATATTAATTATAACACAAAATTAATTTAAGCATAGATCTAGTATTATCCGACTGAATTTTAACTATTTGAGAAGTTGGTGTTTTAAATTGTTATTTCTATTTAATTATACTCTAATTCACCTGCTCGAAATATATATAAAACTATATATATTATACAGCACTGTCTAATTATTAATATATTGCTTGAGACATACTTTGAAGCTTACAACGCATTTTTCTTGAAGATGAGCTATTATGTATAAATGATATAGAAGAAATGAATAATTTTGATTGAATTTATGAGTATTTTGGTATAATTTTATATACTAGTATCAAATGATATATGAATTGAAAACTACTACTATATACTGGACATGAAATAAAAAGAAGGATATTATCTTTATTATGAGACTAATTTGTATTAAGCAAAATATATTTAATATATTTAATAGCAAAATATATTAAAATATAAAAATATATTTTATTGCTTTATAGAAAAATAAAATGTACGCAAAGAAACATCAAAATCAACATAAGAGAGAACTCTTTAGTATTTTTCCTAAGTGAATCAATATTTACAATATTTAATAATAAAATTGTTAATGAAAAGAAACAAAATTTAGATAAACATCCACAAACTTTGGCGTTTATTTTTTATTTAAATAAAATTATCTATTAAATATAACATCTAAACAACTGTCTTAATACGTAAATAATTTATAAATATTTATATTTATCTTATGTATATGTTATTAAATTTTTTATATTCTCTTTAAAAAATAAAAAATAACATATAAAATTGCTTGATATTTTATTTTCTGAATGAAACATCAATCTTGAATTTTTGTCTATAAATAACGATTGATTAATTACAAACAATGCAATAATACCATAAGGTATTGAGAATTAAGTTATTAGTGGACTTTAATTAATGCAATTTATAGCATTTTAAAATTTTATCTAATCAATATTTCAACGTCCATTTCAAAAGTCCTTATATAGAGTATGTTTAAATACACGAGCTTCTAAGTTTATAATTGTAATACAAAATTATAACTATTATTAGTCAATTATTTATTCTTAAGATAGTAGATAGTATTAATTAAATGAAATAGAATTAAATAAAATAAGTTTCTATTATAATAAATGAATAAGAGAATTCAATATCTAAAGAAAAAATTTCTGTAAATTTCATGATATGATTCAAATGTACAACATTGAAAGCTTTACTAAGATAAAAACAGTAACATACTTGATGTAAATATGGAAATAATTAGTACAGTTTTGTGTTAGTAACTTCAATTTACCTACAATATTTTTTTTCTAAATTTTTATTTCAACTGATCTAAATAATTCTTATCATATAGAGATTAAAACCAATACGAGAATTAATAAAAGAAATCTTAGTCATAATATCAATACTTCCTCTTATAATGAAAAATATACTATAAGATATAAATTTTTTTAACTAATTCTTCTTTTCTAAATGAATTAATTTTAAATATATGTTATGACTTTTAAGTACATATCATATACATCGAATGTGCTGTAGGGTCATTACCATTTAAACTAATTTTATTAAATTGAAAATCTTTTGCATCTATTTTTCTTTTTCTTATATATATATAATATAGTTTTAGTATTAGTTGTCATATAATAATTTATATTTATATTTCACTTTGTGTCAATATATTATTGTAAAAATATTGACGTCTTCATTATGATTGTCAAAGATTAATTGAAAATGAAGACATTATTTTATTTAAGTTTAAAAAGAATTTTTCTTGTATATTGTATTGTATCCCAGAGTGCATCTTTACATCAAATAATTGCAAAAGTATTTAAATTTTTATTTATTTATATTAAAAATACGAGTATTTATAATATAAGATTGAAATTCTTATCAATTTAACATTTCAAAACACATATCTTCAAATCACATATAATCAAATGATAAATTTTATCTATGCACAACTAAACAAAATTAATTTGAGTAATTTATTTAACTAAAATATGATTAAATTTTTTTTATGTATTTTATGATATAATAAACACTTTTATTGAACTTACTTATTAAATTGTATGCACTATTTCATTATAGATCACATCAGAAATTTATTATATTTTTGAGTCATAAGATTTGATTAATTTAATTAAAATATAAATTTTTAATTTAATTTTACAATAAATGCTAATTCTTTTAATCATTGGAATTATACAATTGAAATTATTTTCAAATAAGTATATTCTTAATGTGGCTAACTAAAACGATGAGGTAACCATGCGTGATAGAATCCTAGAGTAAGAATAACAAAAGAGTAAGAAGTGATTACAAAATATTGTTTTATGGACAATTTCGTAATTATATATTTACATAAATTTGAAGTTAGAATATTTTAAACTACTTTCATAATAAAATTTAATTATTGCTCAATATTTACATGTTTCGCAATAATAATTACTTAAATACAAAATTTCATTTTAAAGGAAAGCATCGGACCATTAAACTTGAGTCTTATTAAATATTCTTGGAAATAATAGATAGATAATAGAGATAAAAGAAAGATTATCTCATGATAAGCACTTGCTTATTACTCTCCGGAAGTTAAGAAACTCATTAAGATGTGTACTGAGAAGCGTATTATCATAACACTGACCTTTCTCAATGTTATGTAGAAGTGAATAAACAAAAGCTCTTAAAGCACAAAAGAAGTCTTTGCTCGAATGTCAGATAATGATTCTAGAGAATTTTAGCAGTAATAGTTTACCAATTAGCAACATTTTGATAGGTAATAAACCAATAATCGTAGAAAATGAACTGGGCGAAAATGAATGCAGAGCTTCTAAAATTTTTGATACTTGGAAGTACTATAAGTAATATAAGAATGTTTTTGACTAACAAATGATGGTACTGCTTGATATATAAATGGACAAATTCAATACAATTAGTTACTTCTTAGATTCCTATTGACTAGAAAGGACTGAAATCTGTCGTTGAGCTGACGTTATGCTTTGCTAAACGTATTTCAACAAAAAGAGTTTCGACAACGTCCACCATTGCCGCATTTGGTAAAGATGCATCTTTCTAATATTAAAATGATATTCTCTTATGACTTGCAATACACATCATCATATTAAAGCATGTCGACATATTTTGCTTGAATAGTTATTAATTATAGACACGATTAGCAACAAGTTGTAGGTTTACTTTTCAACTTCTAATTTGCATCCGCGATGCAATAATTCAAGGAGTTAAAATAAGATAATTTATATTCTTATAATTGTGAAAGATACCTACTTCATCATCCTATTGACAAAATAATTAAATTTATGAAGTTCAGATACGATATTACTTTTAATATAATTCGATTTTTTATTATATAATTATTTAAAATATTAGATGAAAATATAAATAATAAGTCACCTATATTATGGGTAACGTATGTTTTGGATTATAAGGAGGTTTATTTGATAATTCAAAAATATATAATTAACGACTTAGTTGACATATTTTATCAAATATTGATCAAATATCAGGTTTTGTATTTTTAAGAAATTTAAAAAAATTACTTTGTTGAATTGATAACAATACTTTGTTTCGAACGCACAAACACAGGATTATGTACCTTTTGTATAGAATTAATATCTTTTTAAAGTTATCGATCAAAAAATATATCAAGATATGAAAAATTAAGAAAAATAAAGCTACGGAAAGGTTGGTATTGTATAACATGTATATAGTCAGGCATTACCTAAATTACTGTTATTCATATTTAAATGAATTATATGTAACCACATTCTCTTCACTCTTCACCGCGTTTTCAATTGTCCTCGTGCGTGTCTCTAAAAGATAACTCTTCCCATGTCGAGTCAGAACGCTGAGCAATTTTTTACTTAATGCAGTTATATAGTTATAGATAATTAGAGAACAAGCATGTATACGTGCGTCGGACTTTTAAACTCTAAAATCGACCGCAACATTTGCGCGGTTTCTTTCTCTTTATCTCTCGCAACGTATCTTTGCTCTCAGTGTATCTTTAATGTTAAAAATTTTAATTTCAATACAAATTTCTTTATGAAGCTTTGAATGATCTCATCATTCAATTTCGAATGTTTACCTCATTAATTAAAAATTATAATAAAAATCACTAAATTTTATCTTTACATCAATTATATTAAAGACTTTCATAAATTTAATTTGAATTACATTTAAATATATTGTTCATAATAATATATAAGTTATAATATATAACTAACTATGAAAATATAGTTTGAAAAAAAATTATCGTTTTTCAACAAATTATTCACAGACATTAAATCCATCGTGTCTATATATTTTTTACAGAAATTTATATTTTACTATAAAAACTGAAATTGCAATTAATAATTTTAAATAATTGATTTTTTATTGGTATATTAGTATTTTTTATGAATAAAGTATACATTTTAAATTTTACTAATATGAAAAGTTTCTTTTTTTATTAAGTTCCTGTTTTAAAATTCTTAAAATTATAAACACAAACATAGGTCTTTATCTTTTAAATAATTATATTTTAAAATAAATAATGGAAAATCGTAAGTGTGCAACTGTTTCAGATAAATAATTTAATGTATCGATTGGATACTATTATTAAACACAATTTATCTAAATTTATTTAAACCGTATACTAAATTAAAGAAAATATTTTTATTGATTTGATAAAAATAGTGTAACGAGCACAATCAAATTATTTGGACAATTAGTAATTAAGAGCAAACGAATTATTCAATTAAAAGCTCATACAATTGTAATCAATATTTATACGAATTTTCATTTTATTATATATAAATATAATATTGTTAATTATCATAATTCAAAATTTTTTTAATCTGAAATAATTAGTTAGCTTTTTAAATTTTAAAAAGTATATGGTTAAATATTTATTTAACAAGGTTTTATTTTTATACATTAACCTTTCGACATTTTATTTTTATTCAGTAATTTAAGCTCTTTATCTATTAGTCACATTTGTTTGTCAATATATTGATTAGTTACCGCAACTCATATCAATGAATTTTGTATAGTAGCTGAAAATTATATTTGATAAAAGTAAATACATTGAACATATCTATAATTTAATAAATTAACCATATATTAAAAGTAGATGCTTCTATACATCTGGTCCCTGTAAAATTAGTAATTGTACTTAATATTATTATTAATATGAGTTTTATAACTTTTAAATATTTATATGAAACAAAATTCTTTTTTATTAAATAAAAATTAAACCAAAACTTTTTTGTAATAAAATTTGATTAGTACCTAAATAACTACTTTGAATGCGTATATATATATATATTAGAATTCATTTTGTAGTACCTTTTCTACTTTTCAATAAAAATAAAAAAATTGTATTCTGGATGAAACATAGCCAAAAAATAACTTTGTTCAAAATATTTTATTTGTATAAAGAATTAAAATAAAAATATTTATATTTTTTGTAAACATTTTTTTTGTGTTTATAATGTTTTTAGGATTAGATATTCTATGTAAAATTAATTGATATATAATCGTAATAACCGAAATTAAGGAAATTGCGCAGGGATTAAACCACCGGCATGCGCAGCTCAATAAACGAACACCGGTAATTAACTTCACTGAAGAACTTAAAACCTCGATACGTTATTTCTAGTTATCAAAACGTCATGTTTTAAGCTACCAATTTTTATTGATAATTATGATTTGCATGTCCGTTACAAACTGATATTAAAGTATACCAAACGGTTTTTTGTAATTTAATTGGAATTTAACTCTATTTGATATTTATTTGAATATTCTAATCTCTTGAAACAAATTTACACAAATTCCGAAACCATTAAAAAAAAAGTAGAATAAATTAATTACAATATATACACTATATAAGACATTTAATTGCAATGATTTTAGATCTTGAATACAGTAACAATATAAAATTTTTATAAATAGTTATCTAGAGAAAAAAGTAATTTTACAGACTTTCATGAGTGATGAAAAACTTATAAAATCATAACATCGATACTTTAAAAAAGAGTTACAACTAAAATCTCAATATACAATAAGATACAAGTAAATATTAATAAAAATGCGAAACTTGTTGTGTATTGAAAAATATCTAACTTATTTCGGATTGTATATGTACATATTGCCTTAAAGTACAATCAATAAAGATAGAACCATTGAAGTTTAACTATTAGAATGGTATGAGAAAAACTAAAGCGATGAACAGTCTTAAATTATACAAATAAATAAGAAACAGGAAAAAATAATTTAAAATAAATACGTTGTAACAATAAAATAGTGAAAATAAAGGAAAGGGAGAATGAAGAAAATATGTTTTCGATCATTCTAATTCATTTTTTATCATCGTCATATTTTTTTATCGTTTTTCACTGTTAAAATAAAGCAATTTAACCACAATACCGACTAAGTTAAAAAAATTTAATGACATTCGCCAAATGTAATGAATATGCAATGTTATTATTTTCCTTATATTAGGTTAAAATCTTTATAAAATTTCAAAGTTTTAATTAAATATGAATGATCATTTCCAATAAAATAAAAAATGTATGGGTTTATTCTTAAGAACTAATGACGTATAACAACAATAGTTGAGTAAGTATGAGAGAAAAAGTCACAATGTAAACTAAAATAAGAAAGGATCAAAGTTTCATGATATTAAATGTTCATCAATAACTTGCTTTTATTATAAAACTTGAATAGATATAAAATAATAGAAATAATTTATTATACTCATACAATAGATTTAATAATTTTTGGTAGTATAAACAAACTTTGGTAAAATAATTTGTGTATCTATTATACAAAAAGGGATACATTTTTTAATTAAGTAATGAATAATGAGTTGTATTAAATTTTCAAAATTTAACAACAGGTTTAAGTGAAATTTGTTTGAATTCTAATAACTACAATACCTATTAAGCTATTTATCTATCAATGCGACTTGCATTTAATATTGCAATATTTTATATATAAAAGTATTAAAATATTAATTTATTTTTAATCAACCTAATTCTGTATTATAATTTTATGATAGAAAAAGAAATCAAGCATAGAAAAAAATATTCAAATTATGATTTAAAACAGCATATGAAAGTAACTATATTTAAATGAATATTTAAATTATTGTTCTGTTCAAAACACAATGAAGTAGAATTAAAAAGTTGTCTTTTATTATAATTGTATTAGTTTATAAGAACTGTAATATTGCAAAAAAACTGATACTATAAAAAAGGGCATAGATTATATGGTATGTGGTAAAAATGAGGATTTGGAAAATAACACCACGAGCAACGAAAATATGTAATATAAATGTCTTTAATTTTGTCTTGATGTTTTCTTCTGCAACATCATAATGAATATATATATATATATACTGAAAATTTAAATAAAAGAAGTTATCAGAATTTATTAGTACTTAAAAATTAGCACTCTGTAATTTTTATCAAAATAAAATAAGATGTTCTCTTTAAAAAAACAATAAATCTATTATAAAATATAAGCTTTAATTTATAATATACAATAAATATATTTCTTCTTTAAATTTATATCCAAGATTATTTTTAGTACTATAATACAATTATATTTTGGAAATAACATTCTTCAAACTAGTAATAAAATTAGAATGTGTTTAAAATGGGTGAAAAGAAAGCTCAAAGTAATCAATCGATTTTTCTATCCAGAAAATGGAGTAATAATGATTTTGAATAATTTTTAACTACTTTTAGTAAAATGTAATTTACAATTTATAAAAAAATCTTGCAAAATTAAATAATTCAATATTTCTATCTTACTTTTTTGAAAATAGAATATTCAAAGATTTTGTATTCTAATTTTTTAGTTGGAAATAATATTCTAAAGAGCAATTATATAACTATTATTCCAACTATTAAGAGTAAAGATTTAGTATTATAAAAACAACTTATAAACAACAATTGTATATAATTTTTATAATAAATAAAATGAATTAATAACTAATTAAACATATATATGAACCTAAAAGGATTTATAAAAATTTAATTGTAATTTAGTTAATCTAATAAATAATATCATTTTTCATAGCAATTATAATTTTTATTTTTAAATTCCTTTTAAAAATAGTACCTAAGTATACATAAATATAGAAACAAATTTGAAAAATTAAAATAATAAAATAATAGTCATGTTTTAACCGTAGAAAAAAATTCTCAGTAAATTAAATACAAATTTTAAATAAGATCATCCAGTTTATAATGATTCAAAATATTATTGATAAATGCATTATTAACGTATACCTTTAGTACAGTTACAGTAACTTGATTTATTGTAAATTAAAGCGATCAAGTACTATTTTAACTATTTGAAATCTATTTACTACTATTTATACTCGAATTCAAATAGCATGGTAAAGAATACGTAAAAAATAAGTATATTAGATACATAAAATTAAAAATGTATAGAAAATTAGAAATTATTGCGAAAGTATTTATGCCTTCGTAAAATTGCAATATATTATAAAAATGAAAACAAATGAATAAAGAAGAAATATATACGTCATAGAATATATATTAAATATTATAATAAAAGGTTAATTTTCTTCATAAATAATATACAGAATTTAAATTGTTATTTTTTATAACAAAAAAAATATTTATTTAATAATATTATAAAATAAAAAATTCTTAATTTTTTTTGAAATTTTTTTTGAATATGTTCTTTTAGTAGTTAATTTAGTTTAATAAAAGCATTTATTTTTTATAGGTCTTTATCGCTTAAATTAATTTATCTATTATGTATTAAATGATAATTATACACTCAAATAAATATATAAAAAAAAAGAAGTAAAAATAAACTAAATACATAATAAAATATTAAGCAATATTATTTTTATATTATATGCATTAAATAAAATTAATATTAATATCCAGTATCAATAATTCGTATTAGTTATGATATATATTTTCTAAACAATTTTTAAATTTACAAAAAAAGCTATTTCATATAAAATTTTTGAAAATCCACTTAACTTGTGCATTCATTTATTAGTATCTGATGTAAATTAAACTCGACCGTAATAATTTTAATACGTACTCTAATAAATCATGTCACTTTACATTAATTGCATTCTCAAAATTATATAATCGAAATTTTTTTATTAAAATATTTATTTATTTTTATTCTAATTTATAATATTAGTTTATGTCTACAAAAATTTAATTTTACATGCAAATAATTTCCGTTTCATTATAATACATTTATCACTAACTAGATAACTTTTCTCGAACTACTTCATCAAATGAAAAATTGTATATATATATATATATATATATATATATATATATATATAAATATATATATATATTATAATTCAGATTATGATTTAGAAACATAGAAATACAAATATTTAGGAACTTCCAAAAAATAATATAATAATATTAAATAATATATATAATAATTTTTGTTCAAATACGTGCAAAGACCCTAATGAAAAAATCCTTATTTGAAAATAATGTTTAGATATTGCTTAAATTTACTCGATAGAAATTATTGTATATATATCACATTTTATATATTAAGTGTCTAATATAATTAAAATGAAAATTACGTTTAGTATTATGACACGTTTGTGACGCAATACATATCCATGACACAAACAAATCAATAAAAATGTAGACAAAAAATTTTTTTCAATTATTACATTAATTTGGTTTTATAATAAAATATTAATATTCAAAACAATATATAATAAATCAATCATGACATTAAAATTTAAAAGGATTATCCTTAACTCATTTCTATAATTTTGACGTTTAATCTTCTTACAACAGACAGCGAAATCCTGTTATACTTAATGCATTTTAAAAAGATGAAGACTTTTAAGAATAAATTTACAAAGAAGAAACCTATTAAGAATTATATCTAAAAACCTTAAAATATTTATAAAGTTTAAGTGTATTTTAAATGCGTTATAGTAACAGATAATATGTTATGGTGTTATATATTATATTATAGTGTTATAGTAAACATCTTTGTCATGTTCCTACTATGAAATTATCTAATGGTCTATTTTTGTTAATTTTTTAAAATTAATTGTAAGTGACTTTCTAACTGTATTACAAAGAAAAGAACTACGGGTGCAGCGTTATTCATCCAAAGAGAAATAACGAAATGGAGGTAGTAGTATCGATCAGGCGTCGACTGCAGCTCTAACTCATCCCGTACTAACACAAAATCATTGTAGTCCGTGTACGGGACCTCATTCATTCTTGCGATTATGTACACAGTTTTAGTATATCGTCACCTGATAAGCAATGAATGCGCTCATATTAAATATTCGGCATACATTATCCCCCCTCTTTTCAGACACTGTCTACCTCATTATAAGGTAAAGTTATATGGTCAATGTGACTAGTGGAAAGATAGTCTACAGCATTGTTATAAACATAGGAATGAGTTAATGGATTTAAAAACATGAATTGTAGTGGATCACGTTGATTTTATGAATTACACTTGAGTAATGGAAGCTGTATTACGAAGTTTGCGATGTCTATTGCTATGATTTACATTTCAAAGCTCTACAACATAAAATCAAAAACAACAATAGCATGTAAAAGACTCATGGAAATTTATAAAAGATTTGTGAAAACTTGATCTGTTTTACACTAGAAATTATAAAACGGATGCAGAATCGGTCTGAACATTGGCACAGCGCAATGCTATTACGATATGGCTAAGTTACTTTAGGAACATTTTAGCTATGAACATATTAGAATATATTTATAAATAGACTTAGCAATTTGCAATTTAATGGACAATTTTTCTGAAGTATAGTTCAACCAAATGTTTTAAAATCCACTAGTCCTACTGAATCACTTTCAGATTAGTAATTATTCATAAGAATGTGTCGACAGCGTGGTATTATTATGAAGGACTACAATGATCAGGCTCAGACTGCATTAGTTACTAATGTATAAGGGTAAGTGAGTTCTCACTATTGTGGAATAAAACTGGTTTTTCATAACTGGGCTACTGACTATTCATACAAAGAACGCCAATCGGGCAAATATTGAATATTTGATACTCGTTACTATATATATATATATATACGTATATATATCTGTTCTTGAGTATTTTATTTAATTATCATCGAATATCAAGATTTTTTCAATGTAATTAACCATTTTTAAAAATTTAATTTTTTAATTTAATTATATTAATATAAGAGAATATAAACATTTTTATTTGCAATAAAAAAGCTTTTTGTGTATATGCTAATTTATTATTATGACACATTTTTTATTAAAAACAATTGATTCTAAATTATTTTAAACGAATACATTTAAATCAGAAATCTATTAAAATGTTAATAATAACTTTTAGGCTAAATTAATTTTATCTAATAAAATATTAAAAATTAATTATAATTATTATGAAACAATTATATGAAACAAGTAACAAAAAATAATGAAGTGTGATTGAGCAAAACGTTTACTTTCACGTTATCGAAAAACTAAAGCCTATAGCTCACGATTTTTACTGTTAGCAGATAAAAATGTATATAAATATATATAAATATTTAAAAATACAATATACAAATTAGTTATAACTAATACATGAATTCATTATCTACTTATTTATATATAATACTTGATAGTTTATTAATTTACTATAAAAGAGTTTCCATATTTAATATATTTAAACCCTTTTTCTAATTTCAAGAACTCATAAAATTTCAAAATCATAATATATAGTAACAGTCAAAATCATAGTCTGAAATGAGTATATCAAAGTATATAGTCATGAAAGAGCTCCGGATTGGACAATTTTTGTCTACCTTCTGCAAAATTTATGTCCATAGTACCCTTCTTTTTTACAAGCATATTTGTAATAATTTTATATTATTGCTCTATTATATGAATATATATATATATAATATAAAGGTATGTTTTCAATTTAGTCATAATATATGTAGAAAAAATCGTTATTCTAGTTTAAAATGTTACTTGTTTTTCTATTATACTTTTATTAATTTATAAGTATGATAAACATAGCTTCTTTTTAAGATTTAAACAATTGCAAAAATAATTCATATTGAAAAAATGTAGATTTACATAATTTCTACGAAAGTAAATATTTATTTATTTAAAATTTTTAAAAAATTGTATAACACAAATAAGAAAGATAAAATTAGAATATGAATTTGTAATTAACTAAACAAAAAACGAAAAATAATAATAATATATATTGCACGAATGCAAAATTATTAACAATTAATTACTAAGATAAGATTTTAAGCTATTTAAGAGTTAAAAAAATGTGTTTGAATTACCATTTCAAAAAGTAAAAGCTCATATACAGAAGTTCAAAAGTACTTACATATTATAATTTGAACATTTTTATATATTAAATAATAGTTTTACATAAATAAAAACGAATATTATATCCTATATGAAGAAATGCTCATAATATATGTTAAAATTTATACAAACTTTAAAAACATAGCGAGCTACAAATTACAGCATTTAAATACAATATATAATATTTAATGAAATTAAACAATAAATGAAGATTTGAAGAAGTGATAAACATAAAAATACAGAAGAAAAATTTGAATTCTCCAAGCCATATCTTGGATATGTTATCTAATGGAAGGCAATAAATCAAACATTAAATTATTAAATGAACCTTATTACAATAGACCTATAAATGTTTTATCTATTAAAAGTTTTACCAAAATTTAAATTGTAATTATACAAAATCAATCTCAATAAAAGACTAAATATAACCTTCCTAATTTTAAATACTTGGAATATTTTATTATAAAACATATGTGCAGTTATAAAAATTGAAGAAATTATATGATAAATAAAAACTATTATTTTTTTTAGTTATTTAAAAACTAGTACTAAAAATATTTTATTTTAGAATTACCCATCAAATCGCAGTTTTTGATTGTTTATTTATTATGCAACTTGCTTCAGTATATTAAATGCACATATATTATTTAATTAGTAATATACTAATTTATATAAAGAAATATAGATTTACATATCTCAATTTTGAGTCAAAAGCTTTCATGAAATCCGATATATATATGAAATAACTGTAGTATATTGTAACTGTATTAATTAAGTGCCTCAAAGATTACAAACATTATATATAACACCCTGACAAATTAGCTTTGGATAATACATATAATAGACACCTTTGGGGTGTGCATTCATAAAATATATTATTTTCATATGCCATATGCTAGTTAACAAACATAGACCTATAGTATATCAAGCAATACCATCCTGTCAAGTATCGAAATTGTATGGATTCAAATATGCTTCTAGTACATCTTAAATTAGAATATTAATAAATCTCCATTCTAAGACTATTATATTATTAACGATCCTGAATTTCGTTACATACTATATAAAATAATAGTTTTCTGTTAATTCTTTACAGTAGACGAGAAGATAAGATATTCATCTTTACCTGAATTAGATAATGTTTAATAGTATATGAAATACGTTCTAGATACAAGTAATTCATTTTAAAAAATGAAGGTAAATTTTATGATATAAAATCAAATTTGATAATAAAATTATTGATAGTATATTTTTCAAAAACTTTCTTTAAGAACAAAAATATATTTCTGTATATTATATGATGAACTTTGTAGACTTTTGATTATTTTATTAATTGCACATGTCCAAAATTCGTGTATGTGTTGCTGTATTAAACATATTATATTTTTAATTTATTTATTGAGATAAAGTTGTATACTTTCAAATTTGTATTTTTCGTAAACACCAAAAAATGAGAAACAATTATAATGCAGTTAAGTTAACCCTGAATTATTCAGGATAAGTTATAAAATGGGGAAATTAAATTCACTTTAAAAACGAGTATTATTTTACATAATTTGTAGAATATAAAAGATACAAAATACGAGGACGAAATGAAATGCACGTATTTGAATAAATAAAAACAAAATTAAAATAATTTCAATTTAATATTATCTCTTGAAATTATTATCATTTTCTATGTACTGTTTTTCGTAAAATAATATAACCATGTGTATTTATACATTATCATAACTCGACTCTTCACTTTATACATGAAATAAAGATCCGACTCCTTGTTTTCGATTTCAAGGCGCTGTTTGTCTCTTATAGAATAAACGGAAATCGAATGTTTTGTATCGTATATATACACGCAAAAGACTTAATTCCGTAAAATGTTCTATCTAGCAATTCTGAAGTTTAATATTATAAGACTTGGTTCTCAGTTTTATCGTTATCAATTCTCAACTCAATTAATTCCTTCATCATGGTGATAAATTTGCCCTCTGTATCCATCTGTCTCTATTTAACCCTTGACTTTCTTTATATCTTGAAAGAGTCGGGACTACTCAGTAAATTTGAAATAATTACAACAGTAACCACATAAAAAAACAATGAAAGATGAAATAATAAACAAAGAGGGGAAAGAAATAATAGAGACAAGGAGGATGGAAAAAATAGAAGCTAAATAGTCATCTCACACACACGAAGTGTCAGTTTTAAATAAATTTGAGTTATAAAACATGTGATTTAAGTTTTCCATGGTATTAATACTATACGGTCTAGTATATATAATGCACATGGATAATTTAATATTAATAGTCATTAGATCCAGACCATTTTCAAACGGATACGAGAAGAGAAATTCTTTGAATTTTTGTATACTTTAAACAAATTGTTCGCGATAATTATTTTAGTCACTATAAAATACATTTTTAATATGCTTCTTCATAAATATTCCAGTAAATAAATTATATGTAATTTCATTTATTAATACAAACGTGCTCGAAGAATGCTTTTATAATTAGTTTTGTGTTAATCCAAGCTCAATATATGTATATATATATATATATACCTCTGCCAATGCAGACACCGTTGCACTGTAATACTACAAGCTTTCAATAATTTATAATGTTGTTCTCAGTTTTTATAAATTCACATTTAAAAATACAAACTTATTAAATAAGTATAATTAATACAAATGGCAGCGGTGGCCAATTATAGTAAGTTCAAAATAGTCTCTTCTCGCTTATAAACTTTATGAATGTAGGATAGAAGAGAGGTGCGGATGCATGCGTAAGCCGCGAGTCGAATTGGTTTAATAACCAATTCAAGTGTCCGAACGTTGCTTTGTATGGAACACAAATGAGAGCACAGGTGAATGTATGCAAATCCAAAGTAACGATAACAATAAGGATGAGAGAATGATAAGCCTGCTGTCTATCATGATAATAATGTTGATAATAATTATTATGATTATGATTATTATTATTATTATTATTATTATTATTATTATGACGACGGCGGCGGCGGCGGCGACGACGACGACGACGACGACGATGATGATAATAATAATAGTATAATACTAAAATGAAGAGATACCGATGGGGCTCATCCATAGAACCGCTGACTGGATGCTTTCCGCTGTTGTCGATCCTTAACTTTGAGGTAGAAGAGCGTGATAGACGGGTGCTTCGTAGAAAGCTCCGTGAGTTGCTTGTAGCGTATGGATTGCATGATGATGATGCCTATGTATGGCACTTGCGTATACATTGGACATGTTGGCAGCGGCGGCAGCAGCCATATACGAGGATACTGAACCCGTCGGCAAGGCCGAGGTTGTCAGCGAGGAGCCTGACGAGGTTGAGGACGACGACGATACTGACGAGGATGAAGAAGACGAGGAAGAGCTGTGTTTAATGTTGGAACGTAGTTGTGAGGAGGCAGTACTCGTAGTTCTGCGATAAGGATGATGTCCGAGGATCGTTGGGGTTGCAGTCGAGCCAATAACTGCCTGCTGCTGATGATGCCTTTGAGAGGATGTTGGTGCAATCATCATCGCCATACCGTATGACGTCGATTGAGATTGCTGTAGTTGCTGATGTTGTTGTTGTTGCTGTTGCTGTTGCTCCTGTTGTTGTTGTTGCTGTTGCTGTTGCTGCTGGGTTTGGTTCGGATAGGCCTGCTTGAGAATTGTTGCTGATGCGGTCACGGAGTTTGTCTGATGATGTTGATGTGTGTGATGGCTCAACCGATGATGAAGTTGAGTCTGTTGCTGTGTTTGCGTTGGCGCCGGCTGCTGCCTTCGGAAATACTGGGGATAGAGACCGGCTGAACAGACCTTTTCGTCGAGCTCCGTGGTCACCTGGAGTTTCGGGTGTTGGTGTTTTATTTCCGTTTGGTGTGCATCCAGAGCCGCGGTCAAGGCCGCGTGGTAAGTTGCTGCTGCAGCTGCAGCAACGACAGCCGGTGCGTTGTGTACGTCGCTCGTGGTAACGATAGAGGCCAATGACGGAGAGGGTATAAGGTTACCGGCGCCGTTACCCGGATGGATCGGTGCGCTCGCGGTCATTACCGATGACGATGATGACACTGATGCCAAACCCGACGACAACGACTGATGCTGATGCTGTTGAGTAGAAGAAGCGACTACAGCCGTCGTCACCGGCATTACTGGATTCACCACCATTCCCGTGATGCCCACAGTTGTCTGGCTCTTACCCCTGCTGCCAGAGTTGCGGCGCGATGAAGAGGAGCAAGAAGAGATATTCGTCCGCGGCGGCAAGTTATTGACGAAGAGTGTACGTTTTTGGCGTTCTGCCCGCCTGTAGTAGCACGGATGAATCATAAGTAGAGGCTCACCACCACCTGGGGGTGGCTTCGCCTGGCTTGGCAGCTCGTACTCGACGCTGCAATCAACGTGGAGCGGCTGTGAATAATCCTTATAGACAGGTGTCGATGCTGGAAGTATAGTAGCACCAGTGGGTGTAGAAAGGCCGACCGGCGATAGGGAGGTATGCACCGGCGTCGAAGTCGTAGGCGCCACTGGCGTGGCAACTACCCCGAGAACGGTTTCGCGACTCAGTTGAATCTCGCCATAGTCGCGAATAAGAGTTGAGGGCTTGCTGCAGGCCATCAGGATCTCGCCTACTTTCCGCTCATAGCATGCTGCGGCCATCTTTGCCAGTTGCTGTTGTCTTCGTCTCGCGTGCCTCTCGGACTCCCTCTGGCGCCTGTCCTCAGTCCCGCTTCCTAGACGGTCCGTGTAACCTCTTCATTCATCATCATCGGAGACTGGATGTGGCAAGGAATCCACTTTTGCACCAGTGATAGACAATCGTTGTGCAATACCCTTTAGACAGCACGACAGTTCTCGTTAATTCGCACGTTTTATCTCCTGAGTAATGAAGCACCCACAGATTCGTAGATGGTAGAGAGGAAAAAAATCCTCTCTACCTCACAGCTGTCATTCTCTTTTCACTCGACGGTCTGTTACTGATGTTGCTATTCTTTTTCGCTATTTTCGCTATTCTTTTCGTTCTGTTTTTCTAGTGTTTTCTGCCTCGAAGGGTGATTGTCGTGCAACTATTTACATTTTCGAAAGGTCTCTGGTTTTTTTGCTTTACTGGCTAAATCTCATTCGTTTAAACGACGGGGAAGGCGGCGTACCAGCTAGTTAACCAACAAGAGAGAAAGAGAGAGAGAGAGAGAGAGAGAGAGAGAGGAAGGACGGAGGAGGGGCAAAGAGATATACAAGGTCTTGCGTGACGTTTTGACAATAAAGGGAGAAGTAATCACCGCAGTAGATGTAAAGAGGACGAAGAAGAATAATACATTTCGTTTTCGTTTTTAGCCTTTTATTCTGTTTGCACGCCTGCGCAAATAGCACGTATGTCTTGTAAATTCCTCAGAATCCTGCGTCAGGCCAAAAAATTGTATTTCTAACGCCGGAACCCAGATGCTTTATACCGCCCTTAATATAACCATCCCCTTCTCTCATTCTCTCTCTCTCTTCCTTTTTCCTGGTATATGTAACTCGTGTTCATAATTCGTTATCCTACACAAGAATTAAAGAGATGTAGCGCGGCGCCGGTGAATCCTTAGTAACGAAATTTTGCCTGGACTTCCGTGTCCAAGAATGGCTTCGTTGATATTCGGAATTGAACCTATGCTGCACTTGCGCCGTTTGGGCGTTTCTTCCCGTGTTTGTTCGACTTGAGTCACTTAACGTTAGTGTAAGCACTGATCCTTAAACACTTTTTCACAACACTTTCATGTTACACAAACACTAGGCACTCTTCTTTTTTTTACTCATGCACTCTCTTCTCAGATGTACTCGCGAATCGTCGTCTACCTAACGTCGGAAACGTGCTATAAGAAGCGATGATGTCCGAAAAAGCTTAAAAATTTTTTGTATATGTTTGTCTGTCTGTCTGTCTCTCCCTTTCTCTTCCACCCTTCTTATGCTTTTCTCTTTGAATGGTAATTCTTTGGGACTTATATTCAAATTCAAGGATTCATTTTTCACTTCAACACACATTTAATTATATACACGCGCTAATTAGCCTTGCATTATGCATGTACATTAATAATAAACTTTGATTTATAAAAATAAGAAGAAGGAATATTAAATTGTTTTTAGCTTTAGGTAAAAAGTATGATCTCGAGCTTATTTAAGAATTGTTGCTACTTCTTAGTGCGGTACTCTTACAAATGCTGGGTTTTCGGTGCGCGCAGACCCTCGACAATCTCTTAAACTTGGGTTTTTTACATTAACATACACGACAAGAACACTGCCAACGTCGAGGCAGAACTGAAGTCCCCGGTCCCCCAGTCACAGTCGGTCTCTGTTTCCTCTCGCTCCCACTCTTGTACTCGGCTTTAGCAGCCATCCACCCTACCCCGCACCGGCCGTCGCCCCATGTCGGCCCGCGTGGTACTATCGCCACAGCCGCCTCCCACCCGCCTGGTGTTAGCTGCTCTTATTTACTCTCTCTCTCTCTAGCTCGATTTCTAGCCGCAGAGCCATGGGACATCGATGTCAGTACGCTTGAGATTGAGTGAGACAGAAATACAGGACAAGGGACGACTATGCGGGGGCACTCTGTCAGCCACCAGCCTCTACTTCCACCACGATGCCTCCTATTCCTTGCTTGCTTTACAGCCCTCTCTCTTTCTCCCTCCCCCCTCTCCCCTCACTATCTTTCGTCGTCTCTTACAGCCAAGTTTATCCCTATACAGAACACAGGGACGCTAAATATCGGGGCTCCTTTTCTTATGTTCACTAAAGTGAACGCAAGCGTTTTTCGGTTCTTAGGTTTAAAAAACAAAAAAAGATAGATGACAGGACGATTAAAGAGGAGCACTGTCTGATTTTTTATTTGAAGTGACTAGTTGAAATTTGGTAGGAAATTTAACGAGTTTAATTAATTAATTGCCTTCTGTTATGGTACATTTATCCATCGACATAATAATTCTTTTATACATTATAATTTAATATAAATATTCTTTGAAATTGTGAATTATTTCTTTAACTTATTTAATAGTGATCGGACAAAAAGTGATTCTAAAAATTTCTTTACTCATTTATGATTATTAGCATTTCTTTTATATAAATATTTTTCATATTCAGTTAAATGTTAATATTGTACAAATATATTTCTTGAACCAATAATGGTTGTTACTCAAATTTATTTTAAATTAAAATAATATTTATATTAGTTACAATTCAAAAATTAATGTATTGCTTTTATTATACAGAAGTTATTTGAAATAAATTTCTGAAGATCTTATTTCGAAATTACTTATTTATTATTATTATTATTATTATTATTATTATTAATATTATTATTATTATTTAAGTTATTGTCTTATTTTCAAGCTAATAGGTATTTAAAGCTATTCGTATTTTAAACTTTAAATAAAATTTTGTAAACTAACAAATTTATCTACCACGCTTAAACAATGAATGATGTACAAAAACATTTTACATTTAAATTGTAAATTTACACTTGTTTCAATTTAATATATTCAATCTTTGTTTACAAATCATACAAATACTATTTAAAATAATTCCTTTTGAATGATGTTCAGATTGATGCATTTAAATAATTTAAACAAATAGTTTTAAATTTGACATTATGCATAATAATAAAAATATTAATATCAGGCTGATGTTCATATGAACGATATAAGATTTTCGTTCTGGATATATTAAATGGTTATATGTTGATATATACCTTACATGTGGTGATTGATATTTAATTGATATTCTGTGACTGTTTTAAAATATATTTTAAATGTAAAAAATGAGAATGCCAAACTAATAATAAAAATGTATATTATGATTATATATTATTTAATTACTATTATATAATTATTGTTTATGTACTACTTATCTATATGTATACATATGAAAAAAATTTGTACACGACAGAAAAAAAAATTATATTTTTAATAAAATTCAAGAAAAAAGATCTGTAGTATAACAAACAAAGTTAAAGCATTTACTCTATTATTAATAAAAAATACAAGATAATGGCTAAAAAATCTATTTAATTTATGATTTTGTTCTCGTATGAAAAATTACAATCTACCTTTACTTAAGGCAACAATGTTGAACATTCATTATCATATTGAATCTGTATACATCATATTTCAAGTAAAATAATGTTGTACTTTTATAGTCATTTATGGTATCACAATCCAATAACTATTTATATGTAATTCTATAATATTATATTGTAATTTATTGATTATATAATTTTCTAATATAGTTTTAATATATATACGTTTTAATATATATAATTAATATTATTTCGTTTATTTTAACCTAAAATTGATCAAATCTCAAAGTCTTAAAATTTAAACCATTGTAGAATATATAAAATAAGTTGTTAAATTAATTTGTAAGTTATTTAAAGGTTTATCTTAAAATACTAATAATTATTTATATATTAGACATTCTAAATAAAACTCAAGATATGGATAAGAAAACATATTCTGTTCTAAAAATATTTCTAATAATTATTTTGTTTCATTTTAATAAAAATACCAGTTTACTTAAATATTTATTATTTAATCTTTATTGATAACCAAAATATTTTTATTATTTACATATTTTAAAAAATCTATAAGTTGCATAGAATATAGGTCAAAATAAGTTTGGTTTCCTTCTTTTAAGAAATTAATTATAAGAATATTTAATTATTATTTACAATAATTTTTTTGGAAAGGAAAGAATAATAAAAATCATATGAAACAATCGTTTTAAAAATATATGTAAATCAAGTTAATTTAGAAACATATATTTTCTTAAATTGAATATTTTGTAATGTCAGAATATTTTTATAATTAATACACATTCATATCTTATTTAGTCTGACGACTTAACCTAGTACTTAACACATAATAATACCACATTTACGTACTATATTTTTATTTTTATGTAAATACATTTAACAATAACCTAGATTAAAAATATTTCTAAAATTTTTATTTACCATAAGTATTTATTTAGAGAATATTTAAGTACTGTGTAGAATCAGTTTTTATATTCAAATGTATATATTAATAAATAATAATGTCTATTATATTAATAAAGTATAAAAATTGTAATGTCTTATTTAAGAAGTATAAAATTAATTCTTCTTTAGTATTAAAATATATACATGCGTAAATAATGTAGATATAACTTTTATTTTTAACATAAGTTCCGATATTCTTCGTCATTAATGAATGTTAATGAGATTGGTAACCAATATACCGGATAAAGAAATTTTTTTTATTTTTATTCGAAACAGTATTTAACTCAAATATTCTTAAATTATTTGATTTCTTAAAATTTTATAAACTTTACTTTATTAGATAAAAGAAAACTACTAAAAATACTAATTCTATACAAATTTTTATTTGCTACAACAAAAAATTATATTATTAAATTTTTAGAACTTATTGATTATAAAATTTGAATAAATCATTTATTCTACGAAGAGTATCAAAGGCTATGTATGTTTTTATTCGAATTCATAAAATATGATGAAGATAAAAAATTCTACCGGATGTATGAATCGAATCCTTTTAGTAGTTGCTATGACACAATGTAAAAAATATAAAATAAGGACGAACGAAGATGAAAGGAGAAAACGAGAAAATAGTAGCTTATTATGCTTCATTTATTTTTCAAAGATGAATAATACCTAGCAAATTTGAAGACAAATAAGTTATTAAGTAATCCAAATATGTATGCAAAATTTTTTTATCCATTTTATTTGTTTCAAACAAAAGAAAAAAATAAACTTCATATTTGCAGGAACATACTTTAATATAACATTTTTATTTAAATTTCGAATGAAGTATCATTCATGTTCTTATTTGCAACCACTATAATTCTTTTATTATAATGACGTCAAATATAATAATTTATCAAACTGTACAAAAATAATATTATATGCGCTCCATAAATAAATATAGAGCTGTGAACTATTTTTCTTTTTCTCAATAAAATACAAAAATTACAATATGAAATAATTATATGAAGTATATTGCAAATTTTGATATATTTTGTTTAAATCTAGTGCTCATTTACATTGAGGAATTAGATTTTTTAAGTAATATTTTACAACTATTTTTTTAAATAATATAAAAATCAGAAAGTACTTAAAATACTTAATAAAATTAGAATAATTATAATGTTAAAACATTGTTCATTTAAATATCAACCTAAATTTTATAAGCTTAAATTGATATTTTCAATTACAGATTTTATCTTATGAAAATACATTATTAAATTGTAAAGTTATATACTATAAAGTATTTTTAAATAACTAAATAAAGATGATTAGGTATATGTATTATTACATATAGATGATATTTAATGTATACAAAATATTATTAATAAAATGGTGAAAAATTTTAATAATTAAGAATAATTAAGTCTCAAATGATAATATTATAGTTTTATAAATATTGTTGGTTATTTTCAAGAAAATAGATGATACTTACATCTAAAAATTATTAGATTATAATATGATTCGATTTTCTAGAATCAAATTTGATAATTTTATTAAGTGATACTCTAAAGAATACATTATACTGTATTTAGAAAGAGTTAATATTCAAAATTCTGAAAATAAATTTGACAAATAAAATATTAATAGAATAAATATATTAGAGAGAATAGATATAATTTTTTTAAAAATCTGAAATAAATACAGTTTATTATCTTTACATACAATATACAAATATAGTAATAAAGAAGTAATTATATTATTGTTTAATCATGAAACAAAGTGAAAGATAATTGTTTTTTTTGTAGGATAAAATGACGTATTGTAATGCATTGTATTATGTACATTTTAGCGTAATTAGATAAAGGAAATTTTATTTGAAAAATATTTTTATTATTAATGTTACAACATAATCAAAAGTGGTCAACAAATTAACACTGTTTTCAATTATACTTATTAAATCGATTAATATATCAACTCGGACAAATGCCAAGCGTTTAGAATGAAATACATTATCAGTAATTCTGTCTAATGAGTATTTTAATTTAAGCATATAAAAATGTATCACACGCGAAACAGTAACATATAACCAAACATTTTTAGCTGTGAAAGAATTATTTCATAGTATTTTGCTAAAGGTTATTTTTCGTAAACCAACAGTTTTACTGTGGATGCTCTCTATTTTGATCTATTATTTTTTAGATAATGAATGTGGAATTGTTGGTTTAGTTAAAATTTAAATTTGGCCATTTCTTCGACATTGCTTAATATTTGATATCTTTTTCATATCCGAAGTCCAAATGCAATCGAGAGCGTAATTCAAGCATTCTTATTTTATGTCCCAAAGGAAGACATTCATTATTAAAGTTCATCGCTATAACTAAATCTAAATATTATTTGATTGAAAATTATGGTTATTGATGCCTCACCGACGATCCATTAAACTAATATTTGGATAAAAAAGGGCGATGGGCGCTGTTACGATTGAATTAGTAGCAGCTGTATACGCTCGTTGAAATGTAGATTCCATTGCGTTGCGTCAAAAACTTTAAAAATTGAACGGTATTATTATTTTTTTATCATCCAACAGAAATTTTAATCCTTGAGTGAGTAATTATTCATATAGGCTTGTATTCTAGCCATCGTACTTATTTTTTCATTTGTAAATTTCAGGTATTTCAAGGTATTTTGTTGTTGCTTGTAAAGGAGGTGTAAATGTAACATTCCTGGCTTTCTACGACAGCTGGAAGATCTGTTTCAAATTTTAACAAATATTTGACAGGCTAATTACGAATATGATTACAACCGTTATATATGTAGTTTTTGAATTTAAAAAAAATTTTTTACTTGATTTTTTTAAACATTTTTTAAAATAAATCCAAAAAATCTCCAAAAATAAGAATCAAATACTTTGATCTATTAGGATACTTATTTATAATTACTAAATATTGATAGACTTATACTAATAATAATTTAATGTAGCAATAACGCTGAATTATTCAAATTAATAAATTGTCTAAAAATTAACCATTTATAATTATTTATTTTGAAATGTAAAAAATTTATACAGATAATCATTCATGATAATATTTATAAGTAATATTTTAAACAGTAGATTAGCAAATATTCTATATAATATACAAATTACAAGTACCAAATATACAATACAAAATGTGCTTGATAACAAACATTATATTATTAAAGCACTTTCCATTAATTTTAATTCTTGTTTACTTTATTAGTGAAAAAACAAGGTTAATACTATGAGTTGTTAGTTGTCCATCCGCGGTAGTTTTTGCTCTTGTAAATAAATTATTAAAAAATATGATTGTATGATAGTCACATTTAGGTAACATGTTTGATATACATGCGCCTCTTATTGTTGTCTCTGGTGAACTTGCGTCAGTATGGATATACAAACTCGTTTGAGGACGTGGGCATGTAATTCCAAGCTGTCTGATAAAAAAATTGCAGAAAAGTTACGCGCACGTGAAACCTTATAGAATCTTAGACGCCTGCCAAAACTTTATAAAACTTGTATTATACGATTTCTATTGATTTTTCTTGAATAAATGGTTTTTACATTTTTAATCTTTAAATTGTAATAAATAATATAATAGGTTTGAATTAATACCATTAGAAATACATTTTTTATTGATATTAATTAAGATAATTTATCAAATGTAAAATGTGAAAATATTTAATATTTAATTATTTTTATTTTTATATTATAAAATTAGTTATACAAATATGTATTAATATATGTTAATTGTTATTAGAAATATTAATAATTGAGTAAAATAAGTAAAAGTAAAAGTAAAAAGATTTATGTATTTGTAAATATTAAATTTAAAACTAAAATTATAACATATGAACACTAAAAGTAACTTTTATAAAATAATTAAATATAATAAAAATATTGCGTAAATATGATTGAGATGCATTTAGTTAGAAACCGTAACAAATTATTTATATGAACGAGTATGTGTCAGCGAGTTTAATTCGAAAGTAGTGTTGGATCGCGTTAATCATGTTTTAATCGCCTTTTAATTACATTGAAATTACATTACCTTCATCTCTGTTTTGTAATATGCTACTTTTCGTATGTACGTACCATTAAAAGAGTGATTGTGGCGAATTTTTCATATTCCGCTGTTCCTGATTCTTCATTTTTCATTCATTTCATATTTTGTTCAGTTAAAATATTGTCCCAAAATATATAAGTAAATTAAATATTCTTTTTAGCATAATTATAAAGAATTTTGAGAATGCAAGTGTGACTTTTAGCGAAGAGACTGATATATGATCACAACAGTAATAATGATTTTCAGTACTGATTCATTACTTTCTGTTATGTTACTATCTGTTATGTGAATAAATAAAATTTATGTATGAATAATACTTAATTATCATAACTATTCCATAATTAAACAAATCTCAAATTTCTTTTTATTTTCATTCTGCGCATATTCATTTACTTAAACGTAATCCTTCATTATTGTATAGTGAGTGCAAAATTACCTTTTTTAAGCACTACAATAAATTTTAATAAACATCATTCTATTATTATTAATATAACGTAGATACCTTAATAATATTATAATATATGATCGAATTAAAAATTGTGCATTCTTCTCTAAATAAAAAAATTATCTTAATATTGAAAAAAATGGAATATAATCAAAATACATTTTAATATTTAATATAAGCTAAAAAATTGTTTATTTTTACTTTATTTCAACTCTATACGAGTTCTTTGTTACTTTAGTTAAAGATGACTTTATAAAAGTATCGCTTTTTCTTAAATTGAACGCATACCAAAAAATCTAAAATAGAAAATTCAATAAAAACAACTTTAATATTGCGATAATATAATATCCGATCTATTTGACATCATTTCTCTGACATTTTATGTTCATATCCCTCTTCTGTCATTTTCGTACTTTCTCTCTTCCTCTTTGTTTTACTATTTCTGGACGTGTTAAATGCTTTACTCAAACAATACATCTCATTAATAAATGAGAAAATGAAAGAGGGGACACATCTCGTGAACAAAATTTATTGTCAATGTCCATTAGTACACCATCGGCTCTCTCTCTGTCCGTCTCTCTCTTTCTCTATCTACATTTATTTCTATCATTCTCTCTATATATACGTCTCTTTTAAAATTATTTACAAATGTGGCATTAACATTCTAAACGAAAGTAGATCGAGTTACACCAGTGACCTAATCGATTCATTTAATTTAAATACTTAAGATGTTTTTAAAACTATTTAAAGAAAGAAGAAACATTAATAATGGAAGCAGTAGCTATATAAGTAATATCAGCTACAATATCTGGTTTATCTTATAAGTTATTTTTACGTAAACCTATTATTTGTTTAGGCATGCTGCATGTCTGTATGATGCAGAATCTAGACGAAGCATATGACTCCATTCACATATGGGCAAATACAAACTTACACGAAGATAACAGAATAAAATCCAGAGGGCAATGATCAACGTAAGGGATTACAAGAAACGTGTCAAAGCCATTTTTCAAATACGAGTCTTTATACCCATTATTTTATCTCTCTCGTTCCTTTATATCTTTCTCTTTTTCTCTTGCCCTTATCCTTCCTTCTATTCGTTGTTTTCGTCTCGGTCTGTATATAGTATACTTGCTCTGTCCTTCGGCATGGAGACACTCTTCTCCAAAGATGCTTTGAATGTACGGGCTAGAAGACTTACATGCCTCTTTTGCTTCTCGGGACGAGTAGAACTTGCGATCTACGTGCCTGACATTTGTAGTGCTTCCTCGAATGTGCACAAAGACTTTTGCAGCATTACACTGTCTTTCTTTACGAAATGCCGAACTTATATTCTTATGGTGCGTATCTCACTTTCTTTATCTTTTTATTAATGCCTTTTGTCCTTGTTTTTGTCGTTTTTCATTCTCATTCCGTTTCTTTCTACTTCTTTCTTTTATCCCCCCTCTCTCTATTTCAGTAATGTTGCTTGTAGTCTTCTTTCTTCGTCTTCGTTGACAGGAAATTTTACTGATGAATCTTCGAAAGAAAGGGAGCTAAGAATACACCAATGGGTGCAAGTTTTTGCATTAAGGAGCGAAAAGATTGGACGAATGACTCAGGTGGGATTTAAAAAGGGAAATCACACTATGCAGCACGTAGTGCAACGAGTCCGTTTTCGGTTTATAAGTATACAGTTAATGAAAAGATTCTTTCTTTATAGGTTTTCAACGTTCAAAAACTTTATTCGTGCTTCCAATAATCAGAAGTTAATCAGACAGCTCGGATAAAGTGAGCAGCAGGGGCTATCATGAATAGTTATTAGAGCTCAAATGTATTCCGCTCCTTGGTCAATTGCTACATAAAATCATTAGCAGATGGAATACATAATAAGTACTTATTACAAAATAGATTAATTCATAAAAGTAATGAAAATGTTTGATGAAGCTAATATTAGATAAATAAATATTTATAATAAAAATTATAATACAATCATGAAAAATGATTTTCAAAAATGTTGAAGATGACCGATATTTAAGAGTCCTTGTAAAGAACATAAATTATTAATGGTTCTATTGAAAAAACTTTACTAGAAGTCACGTTAATAAGGATGCTTTATTATTACTTGTATACTTCTCAATTACAGAATTCTAAACAATTGGAGAGTTCGAACCAAATTTAATGATTTCTATCTGTATTGTAACGAGGTAATATATAATATTCTAGGAAAACATTCAGTCAATACACAACAATGATTTATTGTGTATTGAATATAAAAAAATTAATTGAAATTAGTTGAAATAAATATAAGGAATGTGTATTGATTAAAAAATAAAAATTTTGATTAATTTGATTGATATCAAAATTTTTTTTTATTTATGAAAAGGATAACTTATTAGAAAAACAACGCTAATTCTAGTTTTCAGAGTTGGTATAATCTTATGGAAGAAACATTAAAAATATGCAAAAATGATTGGGGAGTGCATTAATATAAATGATTGTCATTATATTAAGCGTAACAATAATTTTCTTATAATCTAAAATTTTTCCCACTGGTAATAATATTATATTATGTTTCTTTCAAAATTCTTTTTATATATACTATTAAAAAAATAAATTAAAAAATAAAATAAAAATTATAAGCAGACATTTAATTAAATATTACCATTAAAAACAAAAATTTTCAAACGACTTGTCTATTAACTATTTAACACGCTGATAACATTTGCAAATACTAATTGGCCATGAGGTGCGATTGACTATTATGTCATTCGACACGAATGCGCGTGTATGTTAATGGTGAGTTTTTTTCTTTTTATGATAGATTACATATATATATATATCACGTAATGTGCATAAATTAATTTCACTTTATAAATTACGCAATTATTTCCACTAATAAAACATTGATCGAAACAAAACTTTCTTCCCTAGTCGACATTTCTAAGTACTAGATATGGAATGTCCATCCCAACTCGCAGATGCCACATCGGAGTTCTCGTCAATGGAAATGTATTCTAGATAGCTACAGCTGTACTAACGGCTCCGTAACTGATCTAATAATTGCCACAAAAACTATCGTGTGATACTTGCAAAAAAATTAAGTTTCTAAGTTCACTTTTTATTGTCTAGTGTCACATTGACTGTATTTATTTTGTTTTTGCTTTATTATAGTTATATATAATAGTTATACTTAATATTATAATCTATACTTAAATAAGGAAATTATAAGCTGTTTTTTATAATTAAGTCTTAAAATGTACATAATGTGAAAAAATGTACAAGTAAAAAAGTTATCTATGAATGAATTAACGTGGTGGTTAATACTTATCTATCTTGTTCTACACAATAATAGGACTCAAGAATGTGAAATTAACACGTACTTTCTATTTCTAAGGTGAAAATTTGGAAAAAAGTGATAAATTGAAAGCTAGAATTATTATATTAATTTCACTATAAAATCAATCCCATTACGTCTTATTTGATTTTTCTTGTTTAAATTACCTTTTCTCTGCTCGATGCTTTTTCAAGGGCACATTTGCGCAATTCTTCTTCTACAGGACTTTTCTATCGTAAAAAAGCATCAGCTTAGCATTCAAGTATTTCACGTATATTTACAAAATTTATTTTATGTATAATTTTGTTCTTGTTTCTCGTTTTTTCCTTATTACCTCGCAATGTAAAGGCATGACTTTCCCCGAAAATCACCTCGCGCATACCTGCTATAGTTGAAATTTCTCCAAAGCAGGTACTAGGCGAACAATTTACTTTCAACCGGGCCCAATGCATTAATAACTATAAAATTTTACTCGTTTTACTCTTATCAGCTACCTGATCCATTTCGATATCGAGCTAACGTGTAGCTGCCACTTGGTTTCGGCGTCTCGTCGATCACGATGCACAAAGGTCGAGGGGCAGCTCCACTTTTACGGCAAGTAATCGGTGAAACTCGAGAAGGATAAACTCGGGGGGAAGTAAGCAGGCAAGCAGTCAGGCAAGTAGAGAGAGAGAGAGAGAGAGAGAGAGAGAGAGAGAGAGAGAGAGAGAGAGAGAGAGAGAGAGAGGGAGAGAAAGAGAGAGAGAAAAGTGAAAAGAGGGAAAGGCAAAGAGTGAGGTTGGTAAAAAGAAGCGAGGGTGTAAATAATAATCGTCCAACAGCGAGCAGCTGTCGCGAAAATCTCCCGGGGAACGACCCCGACCGTAGGAGGATAAATGGAAGCATCGAGGATCAACGTCACGAGGAGAAATTTCCTCGAGCGCGTTCCACTCAAACAGGGGCACGATAATAACAATAAAGCCAATAAATTCGCGATCGTTAAAGGACAGCAGGTAGAGAAAGAGCGCACGTGGAGATTTCGAAGCTCCGTTTCTGTTTTTCGCTTGGCTTTCCTCCACTTTAGTCTGTCTCGACCTGCCACTACTTGCCTTCGCTAGCCTCTCCCTACCTACTGCCGAAAAGATTCATTCTTCTGGCGTCCAAGGTAGAGAGAAACGGCAGTTGCACTGACAAATATGCAGTCGTAAAGTTTCTGAGAACTATGGAATGGATGGCACTGGCACAAACTCAGAAGGGGAGGAGTCCCTTGCGCAGGTTGATAGCGAGGAGTGCGTATATGAATGGGACTATTCCCTGGAGGAGCACTTTTATATATATGTGCACATTCTCTCTTTCTTATTCGTGAAATTTGCCGATGGTCTCATCCATTATCCCTCTCACTTATCTGTACAGCATCTTTTTCTTATAATCTTTTTCTTTTTTTGTTTACCTTATCTCGCGGAAATTAAAGTTTTATGAATGAGCTTTATCAAAGACTTTATCAATGATTGGAAACGATGTTTGTTTAAAGAGACAGAGGATTGAGGTACGACGAGTGGAAGAGTCAAAGAGCGAAGTGAAGTTAGCTCTAAATGCAAACGTTGACTGATCGAATGATCGATCCCCTTGCTTTACTCCTTCTTCTCTTTTCAACTCTCGGCACGCTGCCAACTCCGTCTGTCACGAGATTTTCAACTCGACTACCTCCCCGCACAGTGCTTTCTCAGGGGCATATTTGTGCAATTCCTGTTCTATAGGGCTTCTCTCTCACGATAAAGCGTCACCTTAGTACATTTCAGGCACCTCCTATAAAGTATAATATATCGCAGTGAAAACAAACATCTTTGATAGTATTCTTCGACAGTCGTTATCTACTCCAATTCCAATATTAATGTTGCCTATCCTAAGACTTAATGAATTAGCAGATGTTCAACAATGTTTGATTAATTTTTCACTCGTTAAAATTTTTTATCATTTAGAATGTAAATATATTCGAGACTTCAACGGTAAACTTCACTTAAAGAAAACATTTGTTAGGATAAAATATATTATAATTATCAATGTAATTGTTATTATCATCGTCATTATTACCTATTTTTCTGCTGTTATTGTTTTTCCAAATAATTGATTCGAAATATGCATTAAATACATTTTATTTATATTAATAAATTTTATTTACAATTATTCTGACGCGCTTAAATATTTATAGCTAGAAATAAAGTATTATTTAACTAAATTTATATTACATTACAGACATCTTATTTCAATAAGAAATTCTTACAAAAAATTATTGTACAAATTGATAAATGTGACTAAATTTTTTAACATAAGTTATGATCATGATAAAATATATACTGAAATTTTATATGTTCAATATAAAATGTGTTATGGATAATTATAAAAAATTTAATGAAATTAATTTCTTTTTTTATTAATAAGATTCTTTTAAATGTAAATTTTATAGTAGCTGACTTTTATATCGATTAAATAAACATAATCTTCTTTAGAGATAAACATATTGATTTTTAGAACTTTATTACGTCACTAAATCAGTATTGGCACAGTCGACGTGAAAAATATAGCCCCTACTTTACAACAGCATAAATTCAACGTTGTCACGATTATTGCGTGTACAATTTGCCAAGAAGCGAAAGAAATTGAAAACAAATAAATCATTAATGTATTTAGCTAAGTCTTTAAATATTATTTATTGTACACTTCTCATTAAACGTGTTTATGCCAAATCTTTCAGCCCGTGTTCGAAAGCTCGCGTAGCCTCTTGTACATTTGAGGCTTTTTTCATATTTTTACAAGGTTAGAATTTGTCTACATGTTCTACATATATATAATAATAAATATAAAAAACAATATATAATAATTATAATTAATATGTAGATTACGAACGTATACTTTGTATAAACTGAATTTCGGAATCGGATATGAAAAGTAAAGCGATTGCTAAATAAAAGTATTTGCTTACTTATAATTTTAAAATAAATTTTAAACAGTCTTTAAATTTGTTAATATTTAAAGTAAATCGCATATTTAAAGTAAGTAATATACCTTAATATCAATCAAAAAAACTTTATACACTTTCTAAATATTATTTTAATGTCATGTTTATAGCACCTGATTTATCATTTCATTAATAAATTTTAACTGTTTTAATAGATATAAATTAAAATTAATGCATATTTTATTATTTATTTATATCAATTAATAGAATAATTGTTTTTATCTAAATTAATTATTATTTAACATTTTCATTTCCATAGATTTTTATGGATAAAGAATATACTTTAAATATATTTATAAACTGTTTTAATATACTAATTAGTATAATTTAAAGATTTTAATATTTATTATTATTTGACATGGTTATAACTATATAATAATTATATATTTAAGAACTAGTAGGTCATATTTAAAACTTCGGAAATTTAATTTTATATGACGTCGTCAAACAAATCCATAAAGATCTGATCAATTTAAAATTATTTTAGTAAAGAATTTTAAAAATATAAAGATACGAGGAAAATGTATATTGTTGTATGCGACGATGATGGTATCGTAGAATCCATATATGGTAGATTTTTGTCATACTTTCGAGCCTCTAAAATAAAAAAAATTAGATAAAATAGAAAAGAGAAAGATATTACAACATATATATATATATATATATATATATATATATATATATATATATGTATATGTATATGTATATTATATGTATTTAAAATGCACATATAGTTTAACGCTGACCAACGTATTAATCAACTAAGCTAGTCTCAGATATTTCGAAACAAAGAGCAAGAGAGAAATCACATAAGACAATCATGTGAAATATCCAAGCCATACAAACTATATAGTTCGAACCTAGATAAAGCATATAAGAGCTCATAATTGTACATATGGATGTATGAATTTGATAACAACAATGAAGAAATATTTGAGAGAAGTGAAAAAGAAAGAGAGAGAATATGTAAGAACGTGTCTGTTACATTTGTATAAAAAGAGAGGAATAAGTTTCTAGAGAAAAAAATGAGAGAAAATTATGAGATAAACAAAAACAAAGAAACAAATGTATAAAGAGTAAAGAAAGAAGTAAAGAATATGTGGATCAGAATGAAAAATAAAGATAATGTAAAGCTAAAAACGAAAGAAATAATAAATATATAGTTAAAGATCCTGAATTTTTATTGGTGGTGCAACTCTCCTGGATATTTAAAAATAGTCAAAGTATATGTAGTCTGCACGTATGATACTCACATCCTTATTTATCGCTTAATCATATATAAGTACGATTAGGAGAAATCAGAAAGAACACGCTAAAAAAAAAGCGTGAACCTGGACCAGATGCGTCCGTTTCCGTGAGCGTGCATCAATGTAAGCTGACCATTTGGAGTAAATGAGTAGCCATCGTATGTCTCGTTATTCGTAGAAAGGATGGCTGTTGTGCCATTGCAGTACACGCCATTAATAAGCAATCCCCAACGAATGCCATAGAAAAGAGGGTCGCGTGGGAAATCGATGGATGAGGGAACCAGGACTAGATGTATTTACAATAGCTGTTGACCGCGTCATTTGATGAAAAGGTGTTTTTCGTACATTTAAATACCTAGAGCTAGGCTTCGAACATTAAGTATCTTTCGTACATTCTGAAGCATCAAACAGATCGGCCTTTGTCTCCCCAACTTTCGCTCGGTATTATTGCACGCATGTAGAGACTGCCTTAATTCATTACCACATACTACATATATTTGATTATACCTATGCTTGTGTAAAGGCCATAGTACACATAACAGGTAGAATTTATTTTTGAAGATTTTATTGAGCGTACTGGGTTTGCTGTTTTTCTGCGCCTTAGGGAATTAAATTCGGGCGCCTCCGGCTTACCAAGTGAAAAAGCTGAAAATTTTCAATTTCAAATGATCGCGCTACTTTTCCACTTTTTTATGTACAATATATCGATATCCATGTTATTGGTTTAATTAATCAAAAAAATATCACAACTTTATATGCATTTTTCTAGAAACTACAAATAAAATGAATAGTATTTATAATAAAAATTCAAAATAAGTTATTGAATGCTATTTATTTACATATAAAAACCATAAAAATACATTCCATTTGTAAAAATGTATGTACATTCATATTACCTATAACCATTCATTCCTAACTCTACTTCGGAATAGAAAATAAAATAAGGGATAGATTTAATTTGTAATCTTTATTAATTTTAAAGTTATGATCTTTTTACAATAAAGCTTATAATTAAATTTACATTGGTATATTGAGCTATCTTTAATACTTTTATAAAATTATAATTTCAATAAATTATAATCGATAAATACATTTGATACTATTCCATATTAATTCAATTAAAAAATTATAATTAACTATAAGAGTGAAATACTATGAGTTCGTTTATTTAATTTGCCTTTTCAAAATATAATATTTTTTAATTACGTTATCTTTATTTTACATTGTAATGCATTAATAGAGATAATGCGTTAAGAAAACTCCTACAGGAATGGAAAGTATAATAAACACCCAAAGTAGTCAAATTTAAAATTCCATCTAATCGATAGGCTATTGAAATATGCGTAAGTAAAGTAATTAAAGCGTAATTTTAATATAAATAACAAAAATTTTAAATTTTGTGGAAATTTGAAATAAACGATCTATAATAAAATGCAATCGATTTTCGATCTCATACATAAAAGGTTTAAAAAATAACAAAAAATCACGCACATAGTTGAGGAAGGTCTCTTTTTTCGAAAATCGAAACGTTGCAAAAATCAAAAGAGCAGATCTCGCAGACTATAAATCGAGTAACTTCGTTCTCAATTAAGGGGATTGGGGTATCAGCAGAGAGGCCTCCTCTAGCCACCCTCTTTCCGCTCTCAATGCCGTGTATTATTCCATCCCCTTTATCGTTACAAAAAGCGACCGCACCAGAACAAGAGAACGCAAGGCCTACCTATGTTCGCGTATCCATCAATTTACAAAGAAAGTACCTATGACGTATGTATAGATATGTAAATCGAAAACCTAAAACGTACTCTATTTCATAATAAATGAGTGTAATTGCAAAATCGCTGAATCTAAAATATTTAAAGTGGACATATAATGTGGAAAAATTACTTACATCCTTTTTTTATATGCACATCCGCTCCACTCATAAAGCAAGCAAATCCTGTATATGTATACGTAGCTTGAATTCAAACAGGGTCGCGCTTCAGATCACGGATTTCGAATCACGCAAGTCACTCTTACTCTTGCTATTTTCTTCATCCTTGTCGTTGTCGTCATCGTTGTTTCTTTTTCAGCTTCTGCCCCTTTCTCTCTTTCTACTCAATGAACGTAAATCACGAAAGAACCAACTTCCTTTACATTCTTCCTCTTTTATCTTCTCATGTGTGTCCCTGTTCTTATGCGTACCTCTTATAACATCGTGTCACTAGTGTCTCCGATTTTTAAGTGCATGAAGGTTAAGACGAAGGGAAACAGGAAAAGAGAGAGAGAGAGAGAGAGAGGAAAAATAAATAGATACATAGAGAGAAGTGAGAGAGTCGGAGAGGGAGGAAGAAAGAGTGAGAACGAAAAAGGTTGAGAGAGGAAAAGAGCAAGTTAGTGATTTAGAGAAAAAGAAAGAAAATTTCTTTTAAGATGCAGATTTGAGATATATTGTTAGTGATGATTTATAAAGCTCTAGGAGCCATTGCAGAAGAATTAAAAACAAATATAAGTACGAATAATTGGAAGTTCCAGTAAAGATTTATTTAATTAATTCTATTTTCATTATGTTGCTTGTTATATCTATAAAGACTTAATTAAATAAAAATACTGCATATAATACAGTTAATTTATAGTTAATATATAATACAGTTAATTTATAGTTAATATATAATACAGTTAATGTATAGCATATAGTACAGTTAATTTATAGTTTATTGTCAATATTTCGATTGGTAATATTGTTGCAATCATTTACAGGAAGATTAAATTTTTATATAGTAAAATAAATTTTTACATAAAAACATCCTTATATTTATTATCATATTTATTAATTTTTTTATAATTTTTATAATTTATTAACTTCTATTACATCTTTCTATTTTTTAAAGAATATGTTTACAATACATTAAATTAGATTGTACATAACACAAATAGGTTTAATTTTATTTTATATGTATATATATTAACAATTACAATGCCTATTATTTTGTTTCTATCTAAATTACGTTTTTAATTTATCGAATTTATTTTAACTAAATGAATTAATACAAAAATGTTAGTTCTAGTTCATATAATTATACTTATATTAAAATATAATACAATGAAATATAGCATAAGAAATTTTAAAAAGAATTATTTCTATTTTAATTCTAAACTTTTGGAAGATAACGAAAATATATATTTTATATATTGCATATGTATAATTTTGCTTGGTTGTGCATTAATCGCATAATATAAATCAAAGATAAATTTTAATATTAAGAATTCGTTAAATATCTATCACTGTACTTTATATATACCAAATGCAATAAGTATGTATTAAAATAATTTGTTTAAATCTTTAAATTGTTTAAAAATTAAAATGGTTTGTATAATAAATATTCAATTTCAATTATACGATGGTAAGTGTATACTTTTTAAGAATATTTAACAATATTCTTAAAGGTACTAATCATTAGGTTAAGTTAATCAATTATTTTTAAGCATTCTTAAATAACTGTTTTTACTATATTTTATTATTTCACTATATTCATTTTTTATTAAAAAATATAATTTTAATTAGTTTAGGTATGACAATAAGGTATTAAATTGTAAATATAAAATATTAAATATAAAAATTCTAATTATATCATAAAAATTGGAATTTTTCTAAGTATTTCAATTCATATCTGTAATTTAATATTAATAAGAAATGAATCCATTGTTATGTACTAAATTAAAAAAATATGAGTTTAATTTGCTCGAAACTTCGATGTTTTTAAATCTACTAAGTTTATCGAACGAATTTTACACAACCAATTGGGTGAAAAGTTGGTGTTAAGCCAATCCTTTCATTGCAAGATATTATCCAAGATATTTTTCGCCTTTACTGAAAATTTTATTAAGCATAGCATTATACTTCTAATTGTATTATGTTTTTCTTGATTCTTATAATATTCGCTTAATTCTCATTTAAATGAATGCAAAATTGTGCACAGCGAATTTAGTAAAACAAGAGAAAAAAAACACAAATAATGCAAAAGAGAAAAATGGAGGGAGCGAGAGCAAAAGGGGCAGGGAGATGTGGAAGAGAAGGTAAAAGAAGAATGAAAAATAGTTAGATTATCATCAAGTTACCATCGCTATCAGTCGGTTGTAGCTCTGTCTTCGTTCAAGTGTTGTTTGTTCTCTATCGAACAGCTGCACAAAACTCGAAGCTCGTATAGAGGTTCAGGCTGCTCAGGGGGCGGACTGGCACTGACCGCCTGAAATTCCATCCATAGCGGTCTCTCTCTCTCTTTCTCTCAGAACACTCGCTGGTCTGCTCCGCCTATATAGTCTAGCACAGCGTCGTCGGTATTCGACACGCACACTGCGGCCCTATGTGTGCACATAAATGCAGAGTAATACACGTAGAAAGGGGCGCCAGAACAGACTATGCCCTGGATATTTTCAGAGTGGGCAACATAAAAACCACGAGATTTTATTAAGATTTCGTCAATGATGAAGCCCTAAGGCTCACAATACCCTGTCTTAATCTTTCTCTCGCTCTTTATCTTTTTCGAAAAAATAATACTAAATTTTTTAAAAATTATAAGCCAGTATTTTGATATGAATGTAATTAGCCATCAAAAAGCTTAGATATACCTTACGTATCATAAATTATACAGTGAATTAAAAATCATTATATTTCTAAATATGGATATTACTAAAATTTACAGAGCAATTTCTAAATATTGATAATCTACTACCTTTTGTAGACAAGCATATTGTTAATAATTAGTAATTACAATATTTAACGTAATTATACTTACAGAAACAATAATTACAATACGAGTAACAATATATTTTAATAGAACGTATTGGAACTTTCGCACTATATGATTTATTTTATTTCTTTTTTGCAATAAGCCTACAAAACTAAATATTTAATGTTACTATAACAAACCAAGTAATTTAAAAGTAAATTGATTCATTGCTAGTAAAAGTATTTTATTTAAATAGATTTACCCAATTTACAAAAATTTTTTTTCATGCAACACAACATTAAAAACTGCACACATATATAATTTTTAAAAAGTCTTTTCCGTCTAATTACACAAAAGCTACTTTTTCAAACAATTCTAATACCCATTAAAATAAAAGTAAATCTTTTACTTTTACCTAGAATTAAATTGTCTATATAATTTCGTCAAAGAAAAATTTTAGAAACTTATAATTTAATTAGAGATTTTAATCAAAGTTATTAAACTCAAAATATAGAGGTTTTAATAATATCTTCTTTTGGTTCTTTAAAAAATGTTTCATTATAAAGATTTACGTTCTTTATTATTGTTTTGAAATATTTATAAAATATAATTTAGACATTTGACATATTCCTACATAATAAATCATTTAATAGATTCTCAATAATATAATATGATGAATTTATGATTTGAACTTCCGTATCTAAGTTAGAATTTTACTGAATATTAAATTGATATCTATAGAAACAGTAATAATGATGTCACTTCTTTATTGAACTAATTCATTAATTATACCAATTACATATCGACCACAAATTAAAAATTTAAAGTTCTTCGAAAAAAATTATTACTTCGATTAATTATTGATTTTAGAAACTATAAATATATTATTTAAAGAATATCTTTAATATTTTATCGAGCAACATATTTATAATTCTATCAAGGAATTTAAGAAAATATTCATCTTTAATAATAATGTTATTTTTCACCTTTTTGTAATGTTCTATAAATAAAATGTTTTATAAATTTATTAATACAAACTACATTAAGGAATAAATTATTTAATAAATTATGAATATATGAATACATATACAAAATCGTGTTTCAATATTAATAAAATATCTATTATTTTTTTAATATCGTTATTTAAATATTTAACAATTTTTTTATACCAATATTAAGTTACGATAAATCATTTCATTATCATCTTTTTCGTATGAATATTAAAATTTTCAGTTATATTATTAATTTCTTAATAATAAGATATAGATATTATAACAACAATTATAAGACGTTTATGTTTTCAATATGTAAAAATATAAATATAAGCGAATGGTAAATTTTACGAGCGTTGTTTATAGAAAGAGATGCGAGCGTTATATATATTCGTGACTGGCCGAACAAAGTATATTTTTGTCCGTCAGTCTAGCGCAGGGTTGGCATAAATAAAAGTTATCGATCAATCAATCTCCTTATGCCTTTCAATTTCATTTCCATAGGCCGTACTCCTCTTAGCGTGTGAGAGAGCATGCGGCCTTTTAAATGTACCGCTCCCAAAAATCTCCCAGAATGCCCCTAATGCGCCCCACTACTCTGGTCTTCCTGTTGCTCTCTCCTCTTTGCCTCTTATTCCTCCCTTACGCATGCATAACAAAATTTCTCTTTCTCTTACTAGCTTTGTGTGGACTAGCATGCGAGGTCACGTACTAGTGTGCGAAAATACAAGGAGACAAAGATAGAGTGAAAGGAAGAGGGAAAAAAAACTGAATTGTGCGTTTTGCCAATAGCAAGCTTGTTGCAAGCTCTGAAAATGTATAATAACGCGCGTACCAAGTGCGAGGGGACGCTGCACATTGCGTGCACTCGGTACCTATAGTCAGCGGAACGTAGAGAAGTAATTACCGTACAGGTTCTTCTTTTTTCATTCATTTGCTGGTTCATCTTTTCTTTCTCTCTCTTTTTTTTACTTTCATAAAGTGTATGGTAGATTGTACATGCGCTCTTCGAACTTTACCAAATCAAATGATTGAAGTGAGTGTGTGAGTGAATGTGTGTGTGTGTGTGTGTGAGAGAGAGAGAGAGAGAGAGAGAGAGAGAGAGAGAGAGAGAGAGAGAGAGAGAGAGAGAGTGAGGATACAGTGAAAATGCATCGTTAAATAAAGCGGAGATTGCAGTTGAATTCTATACAAATTGGTCGCGTGAAAGCGTATGTCGTGTATTGTATAACCAAGAGATAGATGTACATTCGAACTTTGACTTTTAAAAAAATATTATTTTTGGGCAGATACTTTGGAATAGACATTTCAATAAAATAAATTTTATCTTTATTATCTATATAACCAGTGAATGAAATGATTTTTACACGTGACATAAACTATTTAATTAAATATATTAAATATCAAATCTGTTTTCATAGGTTGAGGCATTATTAGAGTAATACTTTACACACATAGTCAGTATAAATTTAAATGAAAACTATGCAAAATATAATAAACTATAATAAACTATAAATAAAATACAAAGTACAAAGAAGTGAAAAGGAATGAATTTATACTTGCACGTCATTTCATATAATTATAAAAAAAAAATTGATGAATGTTTCAGGTATTAGATTCCATACAAAAACCTCATATTTAAAAATAATTTATTAGATTCAATAGAATATTTGAAAAAAATTTTTATGGATTCGAATTTAAATAATGACCGAGTTGCAATAAGCTCAATTATATACATAAAAAATCATTGTGATAAACTAAAGAATATGTAATACCTGGTGTGACTTTCAAAGCATTTTTAAGCCCTGGATTTATGTCGGTCATTCACAAATGCAAAAGAGCCGTTCTTCTCTAAAACGTCTAAATTGAAGATCTACGAGACCTCAGTGGTCGAGAGCCTTAAATCAACATTAAGACCATTAGCGCGACTCCACAGGTAAAAATTGGAAGGCAAATAGGGTTTGCATGTTGTTGAGGAACCCTCTACCTAGCTTTCGTGGGCTCAGCTTTACCTGTTCCGACGGCCTATTGATAGGGGTGTTTCCTTAGTAGACTATATGTTCTCC